>CM042015.1:72500309-72635309 GCA_023525715.1 Cichorium intybus
CCGTCCAATAGCATTGAGCCCAGAGATCGAAAAACAATATAACAGTCTTGTCAATGGTTGGATCTTTGGTTCAATCAGTGAAGAGCTACTTGGCACTGTTATCGATCTTCGTTCGGCCAAAGAGGTTTGGGACAAATTGAAATCGTTCTATGATCCAGCTATGATAAGTTCGCGACAAGGTACCTACTTACTAAAATCACTTCCCTTGTCAAAGGGAAGTGATTTGTACACAACAATTTTTATCTATACACAACAATTTAATATCTTTTATGCATAACGTACAACATATAGAATTCGGTATCATCATCAGAGATTAATCATTCGTTCTTTATTGGTAAGCCAAATCGGTTATATATATGAGCAAGTACAATCGGGAATAACAAACTAACTAGATAAGGACTTATGAAACAACTTATCTAATGAACGAATATAAACAAAGATAAACTAGGATAAGCTATCAATTTGAATAACAATATCCAATACTCCCCCTCAAGATGGAGCATGTAAATTGACAATGCCCATCTTGCCAAGAAGGAACCGAAATTGAGCTGCACCAAGGCCTTTAGTGAGTAAGTCAGCAACTTGCATTTTGGTGTTAACTTGCACGAGCAGAATCTCCTTCGAAACTACTCGTTCTCGAACAAAAGAACAATCCATTTCAACGTGTTTCGTTCGTTCATGGAAAACGAGATTGTTCGCGATGTGTCTGGCTACTTGGTTGTCACAGAAGAGAGTAGTAGGCCCTTGTACTGTAACTTGTATATCTCGAAGTAACCAACGTATCCAAATAATCTCGCTAACTATCGAAGCCATTGCCCAGTATTCTGCTTCAGCCGAGGATCATGAGACCACTAATTGTTTTTTAGTTTTCCAAGAAATCGGAGCACCACCAAGCATGATTAAGTAACCAGTTCGTGAGTGTCGCGTATACGGACATCCTAGTGACACGCCTAGGTCGTTATGCGGTCAAAAATAGAAAATAAAACCTCACACGCAAACTAGTATAGTAGCAGTAAGGGTCGATCTGCGGGAGTTTGGTGGTCAAGATATAGTGTCAGAATGACCAACTTCAGTGTCACGCTATAGTCGGCGGTGTTTCATTCACTTCCCGAAAACCAATGAAATCGAATACCGAAAACTAAAGTAAACATAAACTAAGCTAAACTATTCCAAACTTTAAACTAAACTTACTTACTGATTCCAGAAAAATCAGAAGCAACAAAAAATCCAAACCATTCAAATAAACATCCAAACATAAATAATACCGAAAAACATGTAAAATAACTGAAATTGAATGATTATCATTAACCAAAGTCAATTCCAGAAACTACAAGGTTCCAACTCCGAAAATAATCCAAACTTAACTTGTCTCAACATATTCTACACTTCAGAATCACTGAAATCAAGCTAAAACTAAAACTAAGAAATATTGAAATAAACAATAAAGCATAAAAATACCAAGTGAAGCAAATCCGAAATATGGAGTCAAAGAAGACTAGGTTACACCCATTGGTCGATTCTTCGCTTCTGAAATTCGTCGTAGATGCCTCTATTTATAGTTGCAAATTAGGGTTAATCGCGGCACGCAGGGCTTGGATCCGCGTCACGTCTTATCAATTATCCCCGTATTTCGCACTTTGAATTTCAATTCACCGCCTCATCTTTGACTTTCCGCGTCACGCGTGCTCTTTTGGTCGCGGCGCGCATGTCTTTTCGACTGAAATGGTGTTTATCCAAACTTCTTTCATTTTATCCATGTTTAGTCTATGTTTTCATCATTTCTTGCATACAAGTACTAGCACAAAAAGTGAGCAATACCAATATATATCTGATATAATTTCACTAAGAATAGGGCCTTACAACGACTAAAATACTTGATATTGATAGGCGTTGTCACCTAGCCAATCGGAATCAGAAAATGCTGTCGATGTGTAATCTCCACTCTTCGATAAAAGAACACATTGTCCAACAGTGCCTTTCAAGTAGCGTAGCACGCGGTGTAAGGCGTCCAAGTGACTACGTCGAGATCAGCAACAAACTGGCTCAAAACATTAACCGAGTAGGTAATATCAGGCCGCGTGACTTGCAGATATAGTAAACGGCCAATAAGTCGACGATATTTGTTGGCATCAACTTTATCACATTCTCACAACGATCAAGTTTCAAGTTCTGTTCAATAGGAAACGGACTCGGTTTAGAACCAAGCATGCCACTATCTTTGAGAATGTCTAGCACATACTTTCTTTGATTTAAGACAAGGCCCTGATCAGTCTTTGCAATCTCAATGCCAAGGAAATATTTAAGTTGGCCCAAATCCTTGATACTAAAAGCTTCATGCAGTTGCATTTTAACCCGTTGGATGTTATTTAGCTCGTTTCCAACGATGATCACATCATCTACATAAATAAGGATAGCCATGAAGACTCCTCCTTTGTCCCATAAGAACAGAGAGTGATCTGCTTTGGACTGACAAAAACCTATCCTCAAAAGAAAAGTAGTTAACTTTTGGTACCAATTCCGTGAAGCTTGTTTTAACCCGTATATTGACTTCTTTAACCGACTGACGCGCGTTTCGTTTTATTTTGCAAACCCTTGTGGAATCATCATGTAAACTTCTTCTTTAAGGTCTCCGTGCAAGAAAGCGTTATTCATATCAAGTTGGTGAATAAACCAATTCTTCTTAGCTGCAACCGCCAATAAAATGTGAACTGTTACAAGTTTAGCTACCGGTGCAAAGGTGTCATGATAATCGACGCCTTCCATTTGTGTAAATCCTTTTGCCACAAGTCGAGCTTTTTGTATCTTTCTATTTCACCATTCGATTTGAACTTTATTTTGTAAATCCACATTGAATAAATGGCTCGTTTTCCTTCAGGAAGATGAGTTAGTGCCCAAGTACCATTATAAACAAGTGCTTTAACCTCCTTTTCCATTGCACCACGCCAATGGGGACTTTGTGAAGCTTCTAAGAAGGTAGTAGGCTCATTATTGGACGTAACGGCCACAAGATAAGCAGCATGTTAGTTAGAGAAATTTTTATAAGAAACAAAGTGGGAGAGAGGATGTACCGTCGAGGACTCTTAATCGGATACGGGTTATTGGTGACTGACCGATGGGGGAAGTTGCACAAAGTAATCACGAAATTTTTGCGGTTGCGTTTTGGTTCTAGTATTTCTGTGCAGATTTTCGGGGTTAGTATGTGTTGGCTGGTTTGGTTCGGAAATGAAGTCCGAATGGTCTATTGGGCTGCCATCGGAGGGTGTATCTGGGCTATTATCCGGAGTTGGGCTAGCTGGCGTGTCTGACCCAATTTCCGGTTTTGGGCTGCACGGCATGTCTGGGCCGGTTAGTGTTGCTGGGTTATCCAAAGTACTAGTGTTATCGGATTCAGGCAGATCCTGTTGCTAATCGGTTTTTGGTAGATGATTTTCGGAATCCTCACTTATGTCACAAATTTTATTGCCATCACATGTACTTCCTTGAAATTTAATTGGCAAATCATCATCATCTTGTGCACTGTTTTGTGTATCCTTGAAAGGATACACATTTTCATTGAAAACAACATCTATACTCACAATGATTTTTCTAGATTCAATATAAAAAATTTTGTAGCCTTTGGTACCTTGAGGGTAACCCAAAAATATGTCGGGTTTTCCTCTTAATGCGAATTTGTCTCCCTTCGTGTTGGTGTTTTTGTGATACGCAAGACACCCAAATATTTTCATGTGTTCATACCGAGGTTTAGAGTTCCAAACAAGTTCATAGGGAGTTTTATATTTAATGACTTTTAAAGGAAGCCTATTGATTATGTATGCAGCCGTAAGAATGCATTCTCCCCAAAACCATTTTGGAATATTTGCTTGAAACCGAATTGCACGTGCAGTTTCTAATAAATGTAGGTGATTTCGTTCCACAACGCCATTTTGTTGTGGCGTATGTGGGCAAGTGGTTTCAAGCAATATACCCTCCTTATTATAAAAGTCATGCATGAAATTAGAAGTAAACTCACCGCCATTGTCACACCTGATTCTCTTAATGTGTTTGTCAAACTGAACACATATCATCTTGTGGAAAATAATGAGACGTTCACTAGCATCTTTTTTGTGCTTGATGAGAAAAACCCAAACATCTTTACTATAGTCGTCAACTATAGTGAGGAAATAATTAGCATTTGTGTAAGAAGGTATCCGATAACCCCCCCCCCCCCCCCGATGTCACAATGTATTAATTCAAACGTATGACTAGTTTTATTAATGCTAACAGGAAAATGGTTTATGATAATATTAGCTTTAACACACGAATCACAAACTTTATTACTAAAATCAATGAAATTGGTTCTAAGTAAATCTACTTTTGATAGTTTTCCCTTTGAGGCGTGACCTAACCTTCGGTGCCAAGTATCTCTCATAGCAGTTAAGGCTCTTCTGTCTTCAGTCATCCCCATTCGGTACAATCCCCCTCGGCGTCTACCCAATCCAATCAAGGTCCTCGTGTAGAGTTTCTACATGACACAAAAGTCAGGAAAGAAAGTTACAGCACATTGCAGATCTTTAGTAATACGGCTAACTGAAAGTAAATTACATTTAAACGCCGGTACACATAAAACCCCATTAATTTTGACTCCCCTTGAAATGGTACAATCTCCTTTTCCCTCCACGGGAATAGCATCACCATTAGGTATTACAACAGGAGGTTCAAGATGAGTAACTTTTTTATTAGTAAGTAAATTAGGAGTAGAGGTAATGTGTTCGGTACAACTTGAATCGACGATCCAATCATCCTTACTATCCATGTTGGCACTTCGGGATGGTTCTTCATCGATGCTCGAGTTCTTGAAGTGGTTTATGAACATTTGGTATTGCTCTTTGGTGAGTTTGGGTATCGGGCTCTCATCAACGTCGGCAGCCATAGTATTGGGTTTATCATTCTTCTTCCCAGGTAAGCAGTCGGGATACCCAACCAGTTTAAAATACCCATCACGTTTATGGTCGTTTTTGTTGCAGTGAGTACAATATTCATCCTTCTTGTCCTTGACTGTCTTGGAAACATTCTTTTCTTTTTCCAAATTAAAATTTGTGCCTCGGTTTTGGAAGGTTTTGAAAGCAGCCGGCTCGGCAGGGCTCTTTTGTCATTAGAAATAGTTCTTTGTCTTTCATCTTCAACTACAAGGTGATATACGGTGCTAAGGGATGGTATCAGTTTAGTGGCAAGAATTTGTCTTTTTATAACAGAAAATTCTCCGTCTAATCCCATAAGGAATTGGTATAGACGTTCCTTCTCTTGGTACTCGCTCAGTTTCTTTCCAACATCACACGTACAACTACTGCATGAACACTTTGGGAAGGGCAATATGGACGACGTTTCATTTCAGAGTGTTCGTAAGGTGGTATAATAAACCGAAAGAGAAGAACCGCCTTGTCTAGTTACAACAATTTTTTATTTCAATTCAAAAGCTCTTGGAGAACTTTCCTTACCGAAACATTCACGAAGATCGGTCCGGATTTCTGCCGCCGTAGTGGCGTATTTGACGCTGTCACGGATTCCTTTTTTCCATTGCGATGGTGAGCCAACCTTTCACCATCGCGTCACACATCATCCAAAACATGTAGGTCTTTGAAGAGTTCCATCGACAAAGTCTATTTTGTTTTTGGCGAATAAGAAATTCTCCATCTCTTGGATCCAGTCGTTGAAGTTAGAGTCGGAGAGAACTTCATTGACATGAAGTTGTTTCGGTACGTCGGAAGGATGGAGATAGTATCGCGAATTGTGGTCGATTCCGCCACCGAATCCTTCTCCGGCGGTTTTGTCTTTGTCTCCTCCTCCCGTCATTCTTCTAACGGAAGCAAGGTTTATTTTGGGTTTCGAGTTCTAGCTCTGATACCATATAGAATTCGGTATCATCATCAGAGATTAATCATTCGTTCTTTATTGATAAGCCAAATAGGCTATATATATGAGCAAGTACAATCGGGAATAACAAACTAACTGGATAAGGACTTATCTAATGAACGAATATAAACAAAGATAAACTAGGATAAGCTATCAATTTGAATAACAATATCCAATACAACATTGCTAAAGCACAGATTGTTGTGTATGGAAAAAACTTGTTGTGTACAAATCACTTCCCACAAAGGATAAAAGAAATCGAGTAGTTAATTATGGATTTAGATTTAGATATTATCGAAAAGAATTTCAGAATATATCTTACTCTTAGCCTCGTGTAATGAGTTATTCAACATTCCTATCCATAGTTACATCGTTCGTGGAACGCTCCGGCAACGGAACAAGGATCAAGAACATGATTCGCTAGGCCATACGTATTAGTACAAGGAGGGATAGGCTCATTTCGGTATGTTCGGTACGGTGTACCATGTATATTGGTACGATATGCCCAATTAAATATATCAAAAAAGGAGTAACACTAGTCCACATTTCATATTTCTTAATCAAAACTCATATTACATAATACATAATCGCCCCCACAATGCATGAGAACCTAGCGGTTGAGTGGAATTCCATACAGTAGGTGAACAGTAGGTCGTTCAGGGTTTGAACCTTGACACACCCAAAATATAACTAGTGTTCTGCGATAGGCCTCACACATGGGTCTTTAGGTGGGTTGACGTAGGGCACTTAATTAGATGATATGGTTTACTATTTTTTATTACATAATAAATAATCTAAACGGAAACATTAAAAAAAGATGGAAACAGGAAATCAAAAAAACTGAAAGACTTGCCCAACACCATTTGTGTTTGAAAGACTTGTCAAACACCAAATTGAAAGAAGAAAAGAAACATAGTACAGACTACAGAATAGAAGGATAGGACTTTTTGAAATCATAGAAGTGAAACTGATTGTGGTGATCAGGTGATGTTGGATACATGAGATTAATCTTATATGGTCGGTGAAATTCATTGGAATCAGACCTGACACCGAAGGATCAAAGATTAATATCAGCGTTTTCCAGAAGTCTCCAATTTCCTGCAAAAATCCAAGTCGACGTTCCGACCTAGAAATTAGCGAACCAAAACACGTCTTATTTTGAATCGGGTCGCTAAATTCACGATTCAGAACACGAATTGGAGGCTAGGTGGGTCCGCAAGGCAGTCGTACCAAGGAGTGTTTCATTCGAAACGACGCGTTTGGAACGTTGATCGTGGCAATATAGGTGTTTCACGTGACTATGTTCCTACCTAAAAATTATTTGCAATACAAGAGGATCGTAGTAGACCTACTATCTAAACGCTTTTAATTACCTTTGTTGTGCTTTCTAGAAGCCAAATCGAAGAACTAAGAAGAAATTGACAAGAAAAATGGAATACCTCTACTAGATGGGTCTCTATATTTGTGGCCATTTTAGAATCTTTTCCTTATTAATAGAAATGGATGGACTTATGGTTAATATTTCATTTACCTACATTCAAAATCTTGGCTTTCCACTAAGGGGTTGTTTGATAACTTCTTAAGGCTATGAGGAGTACACCCAACGCAACCGGCGTGGGATCTACGTGGACGCTGGCCACGGCGTGGCACACCGCCCCCTGGTGTGGGTGGCGTGGCCGTGGCTTGGCGTGGAGAAGGCAACGGCAAGCAACGGCTGAAAAATGAACGTTGGAGAGGCTTTTGACTGTTGGAAGGTTTCTAATTAAAAAAATTTAATTTTCAAATCACTATATATATACACACACATCCACATTTTAAAAGTACATCTTCTACAATACATACACATCTCATACACACAGATATATATTATTTTAAAAAATGACTGGGGTGGAAAATGGAAACATTCGTAGGGAATGGACTCAACAAGAAGAAGCAGCTTTAGCAACCGCCTTCATCAACGTATTTGAAGACGATGCTGTGAGAAACGACCGCATTTTCTGGGAACGTATGCAGGAATCGTTTCACAGAATTTTGGGCGCAATACAATATCGGAATACGGATCACTTTCGTTCCAAATGGAGGAATATGTCATTTAAAATGCGTAATTTTAATCAAATTTATGCACCACTATCGGGAAACCGACAACTGGGCACCGCCGACGCTGTGATCGTTGAACAAGCGTTGCAAGAGTATCGGGTGACACACGACACTGATTTCACGCACCTCGATGCGTGGAATGTTGTCAAAAATTCACCTAAATTTCGTTGATCATAGTTACGTTTTAGTTGCCATATTTTATGTTTTATTTTATCGTATCTAGCATTTAAGTTTTCGAGTCGATGTAGTTTTTATTTTCTAGGCTTGTAAATTTTAAATTTTAAGTTATGAAATATTTAAGTTTTACATATTTTTCTATTTAAAAATAAATCAAAAACTAAATAATTAGATGATGTGGAGTGGTGAGTATTTCCTTGGTGGTGTGGTAAGCAAGGGAGACGATGTGTCGGTGATGTGACACCACTTTTCATGTAGGAACCAAGGGAGACACTCCTCATAGCCTAATAGAGCCATTTCAAGGTCACATCTGAATCTGTCAACATTTAGCTCATTCGATACAACCTTTGGACGAGTCAAAAGCCTCTAAAAAGTTAACCAACATTGTCTTCTCTGAAGCATTAAGAGGTAGGAATCATTGACCATTAAAAGTTTTAGTTTTATGAAACAACCCCAAAGTCCAACCAAATTTCAAATATAGAAATTCATCCACAAGTATAACCAAAAACCACCTTATCATGCTTGAAGTTGGGGGTTGAGTATTTCACACTCACATGAATGTGGAAAAGTCGACTGAACCCCTCCTTTATCTTTATTCCAAACTTACTTTGTACAAAACCTTTGTACTCTTTCTATTACAAATTCTCCAACCAAACTATGGATATGGAAACCCGATACATGTGATCCTTCATTCCATTATCCATAAAACCCTCCTCATGAGCAATTTAGTTTTCTTCAGCAAGATCACAATGAACACAATATTAATTTCAAGTCTAAAGTCTCCATGTTACAATAACAATTGTAATAAGATGAATGTCACACTACAGGGAAAACACTACTTTTGTAGTAGGCTCCTATCAACTTATTAAAAATGTTAGCCATGAATTGTGGTTTGAACCGTGTTGTCGCGGTACATTGTCTTCTCCTTGAAGACCCACTTACAACTAACCATTCATTTCCATTTAAACATAAACCCACATCTTATTTATACAAATGATTGCTTATTCTCTGTCATCTTTCTCGTCGACCACACATCTACCACCTCATCCAATCGACTCCTTTTAAGTGGCTAGTACACAAGAACAACCCCATATATATAGCTCCACTTTTAGTACAACTAAAACACCATGGTAAGGGACGGGTTTTCAATGCCAATAGAAAAATTCCTACAGTTGTCTGAATGTGAAATCAAATAAAAATGGAAATGACACTAGAAGGATGAGAGTTGCGTGCTTGTTTTCTATATGTACCTCCATATTCTTTAAGCCCATTATCATGGAATTAAGCTAAACCACATGTCTTTCAAAATATAACCTTACTCCATTTTAAGTGAAATGTTTCTTTAGCAATAACTTGTTTGTTACGAACATCGTCTTGTAAAGAGACCAAAAATTATCCACAATTCTGATGCGTTTTCTTAATCAGATATCTCATATTACCTTGTTTGAAAGCTAGAGGAAAATGGTAGAATAGGCCTTTTCTTGCTCTTCATCAACTATACATGCATCCTTTTCGACAATAAGTAGTATCCATATTTCTTGTTGTGTCAACAATGCACAAATCGATCAAATCTTTTACCGGTAAACTCATCGTTCACCACATTAGGGGACATTACTTTCTTGAGTTGCTTCCCAGAAAATCTTGAAAAAATTGCTCACCGACTGAATTCTCACGACTGTGTAAAATCTCCGCCACAGCTATGTAAAACCACCGCACACACGTGGGAATTTTTTATACACAAACTCTTTTAGGGAGTTGATTCGTATACAATAATTTTTTGCCATATACCACAATTTATGTTTTTAGATGGGTTGTACAATATGCATGAAAAACATGCGTTGTGCATGACAAAAAATTATGGACCAGCTCCCTTTTTTAAAGGGTAACCCACGTTTATCGGAAAAGCTTTAAAGCCTCATAAAATCATGAAATCATCCCCAACTTGTTCTTTAAAATATATTGAAGAAAACTTCTTTTAGGACATCCATCAAATACTTGGTGAACACGGTACGCCACTGAAAACCCTACTTAATATCAAGTATAGGATTTCCATTTCTTTCGGACACCCAAAATAAAAAGACTATTCAATGTATTAACTCGAAATGAGCATGACTTAACTTTTGTTGACGGAAAAACTTCCAGAAAGTAACCATTACTTATGTGGAATGGAAGAATTTCTACTGTAATGTTCTTAATTGAAAATCACCAAGTGAAATTGATTGAGGTCACTCGATCACTTTGATTAACTCCTAGTTTTGATCCCACAAGAAAACACAACCAAGATCCTTCTTCAAAACATTGTTGGTTCGGGAAAAAAAAACTCTCCTGATGCTATAATACCAATTTGTTATGCTTTGCGGAAGCCTAATCCGGGAACAAGAAGAAATTGAAAAGAAAGATGGAACAACAATCAAATACTTCTAGATGACTTGAGAGATATAAATGAAATGCTGTTTCTAACTCTCCTCATAAATGCGTATCTATATATGTGGGCAATTTATAATCGTTTCCTTATTGACACAAATGGCCCTTGGACTTATGATTTAGTGCCACATTTGTATGCATCTTACACGGGAATCCAATAATGTTCCGGTCCTCTGACCGGTAATTCATTGCAGAAAAAGAAATTAAAAATTTAGAATGGTCGCCCACCACCTTTTATTGTCCACTGTTTTGGTTGGAGTCGGTGGTCATCGTTGTTAGGATCGAGACACTTAGCACACGAACACGAAACTCACACACTCAGCTCACAAATTAAGAACACAATAATTTAACGTGGTTCGGTCCAAAACTGACCTACGTCCACATGGGTAACTAGGAGTGTTTATTACATCTTTGTTTTTGTGTGTTGTGAGGTACATGAATCTCTTCAACTGGAGCTCTATTTATACATATGAGAAGGTAGTGTGAATTGTGAAATGTGAAATCAAACTTCACCAACCTTGGACTCACCAACCTTGGACTCACCAACTATGGACTCACCAACCTTGCAGCTACTTTGACAAACCACAAGAGTGACTTCACACTCAACAATCTCCCACTTGAAGCCACGGAACAATCTTCACCTGTGCTTCAACTGTGCATTCCAAAAAAACACTTTCAATCTTAGCTCCTTCTTAGTTACCCCGATCTTCTCATTAGTTAACCTGAAAGGCCCATTAAAACTCTCATGAGTTTCAACATGTTCGTCATGACTTAAACTGCCCTTGACCCGTTCTCTGTCCCTATCGGCTCCCACTGAAAACGAACTACCGAATCCTGGAACAATCTGAGAACAAACAACAACACTCTCCATATTTAGCAAGTTATCAAAACCGGAGAGACTTTTACAGCTGAAAACTGGTTCTAAATCCACTGTCGTCCTGGACCTATGATTGAAACACGACCTATGCTCCCACTGTTGCAAAACCCTGCAACTAAAACAATACTCTGTGCTCTCATTGCCACAATATCCTTCGACTGATTTTTCTGAACCTTTCACGCTCGTTCAACCTGAATCTTCCCTGTAGCTCTAGACTTCCTACTTGCAAAAGGTCATCCTCTTCTGCTCATGAGATTATGTGAACCGGACTTTGTTTCTCTTCTAAACTGGGACGGTCACTCACTCAGACGGTAATCCGACCATATACAACGAACATTCATCGTTCACAAGTCTTACCTTTCCAAAGTCTCCAACTTTCAGATTCTGCAGTGCTTCACTGCTGTGGGTAGCGTGAAATGAAGCACCAGAATTCTTGACCCAAGAGTCTTCACTGCCTTCCACTGAGTCCCAATGCATCAAACCCAGACACATTCTCAGAAGCATAATTTCCTCTATTTGGACATCGACTCTAAAGAATGTCCACACCTCAACGTCATGAATAACACCGAACTTTCTGATCCCGTGATTACACCTAAGTCTGCTGACTTTCTAATCACTGCTGGATATACCGAAAACGGATTTTCTCTTCATTACTTGATCTGTTCATCCGATGATCTGTTCTTGAACCCCTGAAACTCTCTTATCATCGTTGGATTTGTCTGAACGTCTGATCTTATGTAATTCTCTAATTTTCTCCCTTTACCAATACCACATCTTGAACTTTCTGACACATAATGCCTCAATCTGCGTCTTCCACCAACTTTTCAATCTTCACTAAACGACGCCTTGTCTGAACTTAATGACTGTTCTTCTAAACTCTGTTAAATAATCAACCTATTTAAACTGCAGCGGAATACGGAACTGAGAATCAGAAACTGAAAATTTAAATTGAATCGATAAAACCCGACAAACGCTGTTAGCACTGGTTTTCGATTTCTTTAAATTTCTTCTGAGTTCAACTGTTCTTCACCGATTAAATAGAATTTTGATTCGACTATTCTTGACTCGTTATTTGCAAAATATAATCCCCACCCAAATTATTTTCGGGCTAAACTGCCCAAAACAAATGTTGGAGTGACTGTTTTCCGATTTTGACAAAGTTGAGGGACCAAACTGCAATTTTTATGAAGTTCAGGGACTAAACTGCAATTTCCTATACCTTCAGGGACCTGTTTTGCAGTTTTCGAAACTTCAGGGACCTGTTTTGCAATTTTCTGGAACTTCAGGACCTGTTTTGCAAATTTGCTACAGTACCGCTACAGAAACTGCTACAGGATCCGCTACAGTGTTGCTACAGGAGCTGCTACATGAAACGGCTACAGTGTCGTCTTCTCCGGCGGATCTCCGGTGCTACAGTGTCGTCTTCTCTTGTGAACTGGTTTTTCCAGCCAACTTTCCGGCGAGTTTTGACCAACTTTGACACGTGATTTGGAGGTCTTCCGACGATCAAAAAATTCAAAAAAAAAAAATATTTTCAGAATCTGCGGAACGAGACCTTTCCAACGGCATATACGAAAATCGTTTTTGAGACAAAAAATTTTCGACAAAAAATAGAAAATCACCCTCTGGAGCTATACCAAGACTCTGATACCACTTGTTAGGATCGAGACACTTAGCACACGAACACGAAACTCACACACTCAGCTCACAAATTAAGAACACAAGAATTTAATGTGGTTCGGTCCAAAACTGACCTACGTCCACACAGGTAACTAGGAGTGTTTATTACATCTTTGTTTTTGTGTGTTGTGAGGTACATGAATCTCTTCAACTGAAGCTCTATTTATACATATGAGAAGGTAGTGTGAATTGTGAAATGTGAAATCAAACTTCACCAACCTTGGACTTACCAACCATGGACTCACCAACCTTGCAGCTACTTTGACAAACCACAAGAGTGGCTTCACACTCAACAATCGTGTGTATACATACATATATACACATCTTTATGTTGGCATGTATATATGTGTGTACGAATATGTAGATGTTTGTGTCTATTAATATCTCAGTGGACCCTTTCTTTTGTTTTACCATACTGGAATGATAGCTGGCAAAAATATAGACCAAAAGACTTTAAGTGACTAATCATGTAAAGGATACAGATTACAGGATCATACATGTTTCCTTATTCTATGTAATCGGTTATAATTTACTAGGTTTAATTTCTTACCATATATGTAAATTTTTTATAAATATGTATTATGGTTACATAGAATTTTAAGTGAGTAATTAATCATGTAAAGGATACAGACTAGATTTCAGGATCATACATGTTTCCTTATTCTATGTAATCGGTTATAATTTACTAGGTTTATTTTCTTACCATATACTATGTAAAATTTATAAATATGTATTATACATGGTTACATAGTCATTTAATTGCGATTTCAAAATGGCATGCTCATTCAGCTCAAATGGAAGTGGAAGCAGAAACGGAAAGTAAAGACATAGATAGAGTTCCAACAGAAAGGGAAACAGAAGACATAAATGTTGTTTCACCAAAAACCGAAACTCAAAACAAAGATAGGATTCCAACCAAAACAAGTACAATAGATATACATATGGATTCGATAGAAACAGAAACAGAAGACAAAGCCAATGTTCCAGTTGAAACAAAAACAAAAGGAAAAGAAACACTTACAACAGAAGTAGATTGTAAAGACGCAATTTCAACAGAAATAGAAATAAAAGTTGAAGATACAAAAATGAATGGCACAAAGGAGATCACACGCAACAAGGATATGCTTAAGGCTATTGTGCAAAGGAGATGGCAGGAAGTAGAATCCACACTAAAAGAAGATAAAGCCGCAGCCATAGAGCCGATCAACAGTGATGGCAACACAGTGCTTCATATAGCGGTTGGAACACTAGGTCGTAATTATATTGTCAGTGAAATATTATCATTAATCAAAGACTCACAATTACCTAAAATGATTAATTTGGATGGAAGCACACCCCTTCACATCGCTGCAATTGTTGGCAACACACAAGGAGCAATGCTCTTGATTAAAAAAAACGCCAGTTTGCTGGAAATTCAAGACCGTAAAGGTGAAACACCTTTGGATAAAGCATATGAAAATATGCATCTTGATACCATTGAATATTTGTTGAAAGCTGCGAAGGATTATGGAAAAACTAAGAAAAAGTCTTCTTTAGAGGATTCTGTTAACCCTGGTGCAAAAGTAGGCGTCAACCTTCTTGTTAATGCTGTTTCTGCAAAGCAATATGGTGCGTAGCTGATGTATATCTCATAAATAGGATGATTCAAACACTTACCACTGTTTTTTGAATATTCTTGCAGATTTAGCAACACAAATGATCGAAAAGTTTCCTGAATTTGCTGTGGAAAACGATAAAGTGCTGATGGCAATAGCTAGAACCTTTCCGAGTGGGCTAGACTATGCAGAAACACTGATATATCCGAGTAAGATTATAATGTACTAGTGTTACTTATTTGTTTCTTATGTTATTCAATTTTCATGATGCAGTTTTACTTCTTAGCGTGATTGATTACGGTTTTTCTCTTTCAGTCATGGGGAATAAGCACCACACAATAGTCACCATAATTAGGGACTGGGTTGAGCTTTTAGTATTATACTGCAAAAGCTTTGTGGAAGTCATACAGGGTATACCTTACGAATACTCTAACATTGTATACCTGTTATCGATGACCATGTTAGGTGAGCAATTGATAAACAGTAAATATAACTTGAGAATAAATCATATTTAATCTCAAAAAGTGTATCGTGTTTTAATACTAAAATTTTTGTGCCATTGCAGGAGGCCCACTCATGATCTTTGTTTGCATTTTTTACATGATTCTCCTCCTTGTATGGATGGTTTATTTTCCATTCTTTACGTTTTATCTCCTATTGTGGAAGGTTTCAGCAAGGTTATGTAAGAGCAAATGCAGTTATTTAATCCAGTTAATGCCAATTGAGTTTGAGATTTAATTTATTCTAGTATAGATTTGATACTTACTAAGATAATATAACTTGCAGTTGCACCCATTAAACATATCGAGAAGAAAAAGAGGGAATGGGAAGAATCAAAAGAAGTTCTGAAATTGGTATGCGATAAAATAGACAAATTGGAGTTCCCCGATGCTCATCCTCGCTATTACACCGGGCCAATACTTGAGGCTGCACGTCAAAACGCTTATGAGGTAGTTGATGAAATTTTAATGAGATCCCCTGGGTCAATTAAATATAAAGATAAAAATGGGTATGACATCATACAGTCAGCAGTAATACATCGTTCAGAAAAAATCTACAACCTTATCTATATCATTGGGGAGCGCCGGAGTGTTTATAGATTGATCGAAGATTCTTCTGAGAATAATATGTTGCACTTGGCTGGACGATTAGCTCCTTCACATAAACTAAAACATATAACAGGTGCGGCATTACAATTACAAAGAGAGCTTCAATGGCGTGAGGTACATCCTTAATTAATTGTAGGATATACTTTGTATAAAAGTATAAACGACTTAAATAAAATTTATATAGGAAGTGGAGAAGCTCGTGTTTCCGTCATACATTACTAAAGAGAATATTTTTATGGAGACGCCAGATATGGTGTTCACAAAGGAACATGTGAATTTGGTGAAGGAAGGAGAAGAGTGGATGAAAGCCGTAGCAGAATCATGTAGCATCACTGCAGCATTAATTACCACAATTGTATTTGCAGCAGCAATTACCGTACCAGGCGGAAGCAATCAAAATACAGGCATCCCATTGTTTACAGGCAATATTGCGTTCACGATCTTTGCTATATCAGATGCAATCTCATTATTTACATCCAGTACATCATTGCTAATGTTCTTGTCGATTCTCACCGGACGTTTTGCTGAACAAGATTTTCTAGTCAGCTTGCCAAGACGATTGATTATTGGTCTTTGTACCTTGATGTTGTCTACAACTACCATGATGGTGGCCTTCGGTGCGACCTTGTTTCTTGTATTTTGTCATAGAGAACCGTGGATGCTTGGGGCCATATGTGTATTAGCATTTCTACCAATTGCTTCTTTTGGTACCCTTCAAATCCCACTCATAATAGATCTATTTTGGTCGACATACATACCCATCTTTGGTAAGCCAAGCAACCACAATACCCAGAGATTTAATCCGGACCACATTCGCTTGTTTTTTGGTAAGTGAAATGAGTATGCATATTCGAACCAACAAAGAGATAGAGTTGATTCAAGTGAAGTGGAAGCATCATCTTGAGTCGAAGCTCACATGGGAGACTAGACCGAGGATGACTTCAGAAATAAGACATATTCTAGTTCATTTGTTTGCCAAACAATTCCAACGACATAATCGGAGGAGAAAGTTCTAATGCATTCAAATGTCTATATGTGTTCCTATTATGTGTACAATGTTGGGTTCATCGTTGTTTTAACTTAATTATGTTGAAACTTCATTGCTATTGTTGGATAATAATTAATTGGTAAAGAGATTTTTGGATGGGGTTATAAGTGAATTCTTGCATTATTGGAGGGTGTAATGTAGATAAACGTTAAAAACAATAAGTGAAAAAAAATGCATGAATCATTCCTTCATAATATGAAATACATAAATCAAACAACTTGGGGTTGGATGGTGTCAAGATTCCTATTCATTGGAATTTTCTCTATATAGTTCATGTTGATGTGCCAAGGATGACAATGACATAGATGAGTATGAATCAAGTGTTTAGAGGATTGATAAATAAACATTTTATAGATTAAAAACAACAATGGAATGAAAACTCAGAATTTATAATTATAATTCCCAAAAACTATACATCTAATTTAAACAAACTAGATGAAGCATCACAAGCATTGGATGAATGCTACCTCGATGATCGAAGACCAATTGTTAATGATACATAACTTCAACAATTGATCCATATGTAGTAGAAACAAATCGTTGCTAGACTCCAAATAGATCAACACGAAGCTTCTTTTATTCGTCATTATATTTGAAGTTGACGTAGGTAGAGGGGGGGGGGGGGGGGGGGGGGAGCTAGAAGACCCTATCATAGATATAGGGTTTTCTCAATTTCCTTTCAGATATGTGTAATGACAACCAAAAGACCCCTTTTATTATTTAGATGATGGGCTTTCTCAAAGCCTTTAATACCAACTAAAAATTAAAACCCAAAACCAATTATAATTAATTCCAAATTGATAAGAATTTAATTAATTAAATCACTTTTATTTGATTAACAACAAATAATCCATTTATTTATTAATATCAATAAATAGCAAATAATAGTTATTCTTATTTGTTTAAGATGGTTAATAAATTTATACTTCACAAATAGTATTAATATATGTTATCGCTTATGCTCTTTAGTGTGTGATCCCATAGATTCACATACGAACAAGTAATTATTTCTTTGTTCCATGCACATTATTTCTAACGGACTCCCACTTATACGACAAACAACATAAGTTAACTACACAAATATTGGTAAGTGTGTAGCAACACACCACTGCCCATGCACATACGTGAAACTTTGTCTCCGAAAAAACATCCTCTACTTTCTTAATGGCAACCAATTCTCGCCTTAATATCCATTTGTTATGATATTTATGACCATTAGCCTGGATCAGATCATTCTCAAGGTCCAAAAACTAGTTTCTAGATTTGTGAATGAACGAGATCAAATTAATCATCTGTGTATGACCATCTGTGGCCATCCAGTTATATCCATTCAATTCATCAAGGGGACCAACCAATATCAAACTCTAACAATTGGATAATGAATACCATATTTAACTATTTGTGCTCCTTCTAAGTTTCATGTCATTTTTTAGTGTAGCCTTTATAATCGTTATGTTTTTAGAACATCTTTTGACATATGTAAAGAGATGACATTATGCCCATCCAAAATCCTACAAATAACTAGGTGTATCATCCCAAACCTTTATAAGGATTTCGGATTGAAAATGAAAAATAAAATATAGAAATAAATGTAAATTGTGTGTATTTCAGATGTATATAAAAACAAAATGCTTGGCAATACCTAAAAATGGTTATCTATTAAAAGTTTATATGTTTGGGACGCCTAAGAATGAAATTAAGATGTAAAAATAAGAAAAAGAATATAAATATGAAAATTCTGATATGTTTTTGTGTATTAATGTTCAACTTTTTCTCTATGGGCGTGTTTGGCAAAACTAGCGGATAGCCGATAGCTGGTAGCAGGAAGTGGGTAGCTGGTAGCGGGAAGCTATGCCTTTTAATTTGTATATGAGTGTTCGGAAAAAGTAGCTGGAAGCTTTAAAATATGTAAAATTACATAAAAGAATATCTACGTAATTATTGGTTATAGTTTTAAGGGTATTGTAGTAATTAATGGTATAATTGGTAGAGCTTTTTGTTAAACGCTACTTCAACTAACTTTTAAAATACTAGCGTTTAGTTTAAAATAAAAGCTTCAAGCTCGTGTTGCCGAACAATGCTTTTGGTTTTTATTAGAGCTATTTCCTGTATTTATTTAAGAACTAGTGTTTGGACAGTCCGTGCGATGCTGCGGAAGCCAGATATATTGAAAAACACAGCTCGACAAAAAAAATATGTAAGGGACGAAAAATGTTACTTTAAAATATGATAAGAGATCGGGATCGTAACTTACGAAATACCAATAATAAAACTTTATAATAAATAGGGATAAATAATTAATTTGAAATTAGTTGAGGGGAAAAAACGTAAATATAAAAGTTTGCTATAAAAAGAATCAAAATTTCTATTTTCAAATAGAAGCTTATTTATATTTTGTATCAAATGTTTTATCAATAATACTATTATCTTAATTTAGTAGTTATGATTCTGGAAAAAGTAAATTTGAATTGAACAGTAACTCGGTAATAGAGTTATAGATTTGGTTTTTGGCAGTTCTAGTTAGAAGTGAAGGAACTCGCTAAAGAAAACTTTGAATCATACATAAATCTGGTAAGAAAATATATCCCTAATTCTATATATACATACACATATACACCGACACAATTGGTACTTTGAAAACTGAAGTTGGATTGAAAATCCGGAAGTGGATATACTTATACTGATAAGTGATACCTGTCAACACCTCGTTGGAGTGAAAACAAAATACTGGTACATAATTACACGGTGGCTTGAAAACTGAAGTCAGATTTCAAATCAGTTGCTTGAATATTGAAGTCGATTTAGAGAAGTTGGATATCGAATCCTGTCATCGTCAGTAAGGGTGAGCTTGGTCTTGGAACCAAACCGAGCCGGACCGAACCCGAGCCGGACCGAGACCGAGATAAGGCATTAGATGGAACCGAGGACCGACCAAAGTAGAGGACTTGGTCTTGGGGTCGGGTTCGGGTATGCTCGGGTTTTACCCGAGCAGGACCAAGCGCTTATTTTTGGGTCCGGGTTTGGTCTTGGTACCGGGTTTGGTCTTGGAACCAAGAAAACCGAGCAAGACCAAGCACTTACTTTTAGTATTGGGACCGGAATTGGGAGGTAAAATATCTCATTGGTAAGAAGAATCTTCAATATATAAAAAAAGTTAGTGATAAAAAATTTCGACTTTGATACCCCGTTTTCCGGGGCTTGTAAAACAGTTGATATGAACTTTATTTCAGTGATTCCAGAGCCTAAAATTAACTACTATTCATGAATTTATGTTGGAAGAATTTCAGATCAATCCGACTTCATACGAAGTTGTGATGACAATTTCAAAACCGGGACAGAATGCAGAAAACTAAAATTTAAACTGCACAAAACAGCTTTGATATCCTATGTTCGGGGGACTGTAAAACAGTTAATATGAACCCGATTGCAGTGATTCCAGAGTTTAGAATGTACTGCTACTCATGAACTTTATGCTCAAATAATTTCAGGTCAAACAGAATTTGTATGAAGTCACGAGGACAGTTATAAAAACATGTAAAATTGCACCAAAAACATAAAATAAAACGTGACGTAATTTACCACAAACCGAGTATGCCGTGAACATGAAGACTGAAAGAGTCGGTTTTAGAAACAATATCGTGCGTATTATTTTTGGTAGTAATATATATATAGCCTTTTAAATTACGTTAAATACTTGGTACCAAACCCGAGAACCCGACCGACCAAGTGGGACCACACCCGAGAAGGACCAAACCCGACTTAAGCCAAATATAAAAACCGATAATCGACCAAGATACATACTCGGTTCCTTAGCTCGGTTCGGTTCCCTCGGTTCTCGGGCTTGGGATTGGTTTCGAGGACCAAATACTCATCCCTAATCGTCAGTTTGGAGTCAGATTACGAGAAATAGAGATGAGGGAAACATATAATTAACAAGTGATACCTGTCAAAGCCTCGTCGTCGATTTGGAGAAAAGGTCGCCAGAGAGGCAACGTCAGTGACAATCGGAAATCGCAAAAGAGAAATCGCCAAGCGGAAGAGACCAGGGGAGGCGGGAGTCAGTAAAGTTAGTGAAAAGTTGAAAATGCATAACCTGAAAACGACTATTTGTATTCAGGTTTTTCTGGTCAACATCAGCTTTGACCAAGTATAACGTTTGACTAGACATAGCAAAATGTACGGGTGAGAAAAAACCGCTCTGCATACGGAAAAACCACAAAAACAGCAAAACCGAAACCGAACGAATAAACCAATGGTGCGGTTTTAATTTTTAAAAAAGCGGATATTTGCGGTGAGGTGCGATTTTGCATTATATACCGCACCGCAAAAGCTACACCACGCCATTCGTAAAATCCGCATACCATAAACCACACCGCAAAACCGTGTGAATATGATCTTTTAAATAGTTAATTAATATATATTGCTTATTTAAGTTTTTCTTTTTTGAAAAAGCTGACTAAAAAAAGCCAAAAAACGGATTTAATTTCAGTCGAAGACTCTAACATAGAAGAAGATTTAGTTTCAAGACTTAAAATATGTATGTTTCGACACGTAAATACTATTTTAAGTATTTTCAAATATGTTTTAACAATAGTTTTGACCTTTTTAGCACTTTAGCATCTAACTCATCATATCGTTTTACATTTGTGTTCGATTTGTTAAAAACAAAAAATTATGATTATAATCCATCGGTTTGGTGGTTTTAAAACCGTCCCAATGTAAAAATCACACTTTAGCTATTGCGGTTTATAAACAGAACCGAACCACATAAAAAGCAAACCACACTTCAAAACGCAAACCGTACCAAATACAAAAACCGAGCGGTGCGATTTTAACAATCTAAAAACCGATCTATGTTGTTTTTGGTGCGGTTTAAGCCTAAAACCGTGCCACGCTCACCCCTAGCAAAATGTGTCTCTGTGTCGTGTATACGTATCAAACATGAATTTACACGACATGAAATTGTAAAACACGATACCAAATTGTAAAATGTGTCTTGGATATCAAACACGAACACGCCACGTATAAAATATGTGTAACACGTGACACAACAAAAATAGATACATTTTGATCGGTGTTATACGAAAACACAAATTTACACGAATTTAAACACATTGTCTAATATCATTTGAAGATATTAAAACATACAAATAAACTAACTTCAATGTATATATAGCACTATTACAAACTCAAAGCACAACTACATAGCAATTTAGGGAGTGATCTAAATTGGAGGAGAGATTAATGAGTAGTATTGTAAAATTTTCAAAAAACAACTCTTTGCAGAGATAATCTGACATATGAATTTTTCCAAAATTTTCCAACAAGATAAAAATCAGTTGTAAATCAAAATTATTTTCTGTTTGGAATTCTTATCAATATTTATGTTTATGTAAATGGATGCAACAAATGTTTATCAAAAGTCTTCTCTGTTTGATCTGCCTTATCTAATATGCTTTCAAATAGAAACATTCTATAATAAGATAATAATGTCGGTGAATCTTAACATTTTTACAGCCATCATCGCATAAACTATAAGTCAAACAAAATCTTAAAGGAGAATTTACAATCAAGACGAAGAACGAGAAAGTTTTGACTGTCAGTTAGATGACAAAATGGAATAAGAATGGAATGTAATGAAGTACAGAATGGAATGGACAAAGTAATGGTAATGGTTCATTACCATTCCATTGTCATGTTTGGTTACTAGGTTGGAATGCAGTGAGTCATTATTCAATGTTGTTTGGAAGATAGGAAAAGACGAATGAATGGAATGTAATATTTTGACGTTGACAAAAATACCCCTAAACACATAATGCATATAATTTACAATCTATTACAATATTATCCGGTTAATAATTATATTTCATATCATAATAAATAAATATTAAAATAATGGAAAATGTATAATTATCACTTTAGCATAACAACTTAAAACTGAACCTGCATATCCTCAACGTTTGAACCAATTTTATGAAATTAAGTATGATTCTGTCAAGACCGTAGCATACATACATATATTCCTACTTTTTGATTTTTGTATTCATGTAGCATCCTAGTATTTAAGTGTATGTGAAAGACCATCAAATTTTATCAAGATTGGATGAAAAAAAAAGTGTCTATAAAAATAGGATAGAAGTAGAACTTAGAAAAACTATTAAACTCTCCATTGGTGGATGTTTTACGCATTCGACATTTTATCAATTGAAAAATGTACACATAAAAAGCAAAGCTAAAAAACTTTTAAGCAATGTTTTAAAACTTATTTATTCTTCAGACATTCACAAAGATTGTTGCTTGGCTAATATTCCTTGGCCCTTGCTACCTTGACGATATTTCATTTAAGCATTTCATCGAACAATTAGTGTGCCGGTTTTATGCAAGAAAGCAAACTTGCATAAATTTATTCAAGAAAACAAACGTGCAGCTAAACTTAAATTGATTATTGAAAATCAAACGACAAAGAGGAAAGAAACTAATACGTACCTTTCAATTGACATCCACATTTTAGTTGAACATTTCAACAATTATTAACACCTGCTTCAAAGATGATTAACATTTTAATGTTAATGAAGACTTCGATGAATTTTGTGACAATTGTAAAATTTGGTCAACGAAAGTCAACTGTAGTCAAACGAAGCGTACGTGAAACCATATATTAAAAAATAACTTTCCATGATATTACGATGTATCATTAGATATTATAATACTACGTACGCTAAATCAAAACAATTATCAATTAAACGTCGAAAATACGGACAGTAAACTACTGTAGCGTAAAAATTCGATAATCGTACAATTATTATTTTGAGAATAATAATATTCATAAAACGATCTACTTGTAAATACGAACCTATGGATATATAGAACGTCGAAAACGGAGTTCGTATATGAAAGTTACAATAATTAAATCGCTGTGAACGGATAAATGTACACAGGGTTTGGACTCAAAATACAAAATGTGGTGCCTTAAACATCAAATATGGAATAAGAAATCATATATTATGGAACGTAATACTATCTAGTATTTAATTTCAAAGCCAAATACAATTTTCGGTAAAATGCCGAAAATCGCGAAATCGGAGGAATACTGCGCTTAAACGCGTATTTCAACGTCTAACGAGTTATAATTCAATCAAAATAAATGTTTGATAATTTTTTTATACAAAATAATTATTTAGGACTTCGTTACGTCAAAAACTCATAAAATTTCACTAAAACGTCTTACGGTTTTATAAAAATCACATATTTATACAAGTAAACTACCATTTTTATAAAAACTAACCTACCCCCCCCCCCCCCCCATACCCATCGGCTGATGAGCCCTTCCCAACACCCCCTCACATCACAAAGTCAAAGCCTAAGGCTATGATTTAAAGGAAAAGACTATAATTCACTTAGTATATTCAAAACTAACTAAATTATCATTTAACCAACATTACACTCATTTGAATCAAAGTCACCAACTTTTTCTCCCAACTCACTCTTCTTTCTCTGGGCTGAAACATTTCCCAACCACCCTTTCAAACCATCCCCACTTCAAAACACCACAAACCACCATCATCTTACACCATTTCAAGAGTAAATCATCTCATTCTTGGTAAGCTACTTCATCTAGTGATTTTAAACACTATCATACAAGTTTTATTTCATTTACACACATTAACATCAATGTAAAACTATTAGGTAATAGTTTTGTCCAATGGTCCTTCGAGCTACGAAGCCTAGATCTTGCTTCTTACCGTATTTCCCGCAAGATCAACCGTATTTTTACGAAAAGCACGCAACAAGGGTGAGTTCATACCCCTCATTTTCATCTTTTCAAACATTTTTGGGGGAGAATACAAGTTTAAATGCTATTAATGTTGTTTTATCCATGTTTACATATGTTTAAATGCTAAAAATGATGATTTACACAAGTTTATAAAACTAATTGTTGTGTAAAAATGCTTTTGATATGAAAAATGGTTAGATCTATGTATGATAAACATTATGACATATTATGTTTGTGTAAAAGTTTCCAAACTACAAATAAAATCTGTAAAAATGCTAGATCTTGGATAAAAATGTTATAAATATGAAAACTAGAAGTTGTGTACAAATGATCTTGACATGAGAAATGGTTAGATCCATGTATTGTAAATATTATGACATATTATGTTTGTGTAAAAGATGCAAGACTATAAATAAAGTGTGTAAAACACTAGATTTTTGACATAGACGTCATAAAAACGAAAACTAACAAAAACTACGTTTTTGTAACCGGGAAATATCACTTTCTAGCAAAAATGGTTATAACCAAGTTATTACATCATTTTTGTGAGGAATATCTTAAACGATGATATTTATAATCATTTGAATAATTCATTTCGTTATTATTCGTAAAAATATGATTATTACGACGGAACACTAAAAATAGACTATTATTGGAATAGTTTGTGAACATAAGGTTATTATGACAAAAATAATTATATAAAATTATATAATTATTAAACATTACTATATTATCATGGGAAAAATGATAATGGATGATTACAAGAGTTTTTACATACAAATCTTACGTAAACAAGTTGATTGGAATACATACATTTTGTGAGATGAATCTTCACAGTACTTCAATAAGTACCTACTATAAGTCCTGAATTTTTATAACCAGAGTCTCGGTAAGAGAGCGCGATATTTGAGTATAGATCTATACGGGCTTGACAACCCCGCACCTGAGCTGCTAGCTACAGCTAGACCGGCAGGTCTGAGGTGTCCAAATGTCTAACATTCCGACGCCTGAAGAACGTCGCAGCAGGCCAACTAGTCACAGTATGGTTATAGGGTATCTCACATGGGGAAAATAATCAACTTAATATTTTTATAAATTGTTTACGTGGAAACATACATTTCTAAGGAATTTACACTACAGTTTACATATTACATTTTAGTCTTTGGGATTTAAAGACTTGGACATTTTTATGAGAAAATATTGGATTTTCTTGGTTTTCAACACTATCGCTTACAAACAAAGGACATTTCTTACGCAAAATCTTATGAACTCACCAACTTAATTGTTGACACTTTTCGAATTACTTGTATTCTCAGGAAATTGATAAGGTAACCCTCCAGCGCTATCCGAAGAGACGTTTCGACGTCGTTTTTGTTTATTTTGATATTATTGGTAATTGTATTTGAAACATGCAACTTTTAAACGATGTAATATCTACAATATTTAATGATGGTTGTTTTGCTTGGAATCACTATTATTCAACTTTGTAATGATATTGTTCATGAAGTCATCCACCGTCGAACGTTTCCGCCATTACGGTTTGGGGGTGTGACAAATTTTTCTTCCAATATTGAAATCAAATTAATACAGTTGGTTGCTTCTACTTGAGATTCGGATCTGCTTTAAATATTGAAATCAATTATGAATTCATTTTAAATAAATGATTTTGTTGAAAGTTTGATGGGCATCGATTGTTGATTTGGATTGGTTTTGATGATATGGTTTTGACATTCATTGATTCTATAGAGTAAAGACTCGATCAAAGGCAAAACTGGCAGTGTTTATTCTTAGAGGAAAGGAATAAAAAAATGCAGGGGGTATACCGGGAATGAAAAACACGCTTCTTGAAGGAATTACATTCCTTCTAGAATACTTCTTTCCTTTCCGATCGGCAACCAAACACCTAATTTTCTATTACTTCTCAATGACCCATTCTTTTCCGTGCCTTATTACCTCATTCCAAACACGGGCTTAAGTATTTTTTTTGGAGGGGAAGGAAAGGAAAGGGATGGGAGGGAAGAAAGGAACATGCTTATGTTTCTATCCGCTCAAAATTGAGAAGATTAGGAAGGAAATGATTTAAAGACTATTTTTATCCTAACCAAAATGCAATTGGTGCTTGAAGAAAAACTTAACCATGGGTAAAATTGTCACTTTATAGTGGAATTCCTTTTCACTCTTTGACAACTCAAGAACACTTTCTAAAAACTTTGTTCTCCTCGTATATCATTCCCTTTCTTTTCTCTCCCCTCCCGTCCCTTCCCTTCCTCCTTAATTTTTACACCGGAGAACAAGCCCTTAGGGTTATAATTATTTAGGTTTATTATAAAAAGTTCTTTTAGCCAAAGGGCTTCTAGCCCAGCGGCATCAGGTGTTGCCCTCCCTCCATGAGGTCGAGGGTTCAAGTCTCGTTCGAGACATAGGTGGTATTAAGGTGTAGTTTAGGAGTAGGAGTAGGTATAGCTTAGTTTGCTGTTCTAAAAAAAAGTTCTTTTATTTAAATCTATTTCCAGGTTTTGTAATATGGTCCCTAAACTATCATTAAATGTAAGATTAACCTCGCGTAATATACGTGTTTATTTGGGTTTGTTCATGTCCTGTGTCAAATGAATTTAATCCATATCTTATACGTGTCAAAATAGGTAAATCCGTGTTTGAAACATCAAAGACACGAAACACGAATTTGTAGAGCAAATTTCGTATATAGCATTATTAAACATAAATATATCGTATTTACCTAACCTAAAATCTAAATATCATATTTACCCTTCTTAATTTTCAAATTATCGTATTTGCCGAAAAAACATTTTTAATATGTTTTAAAATTTTGTAAACAATTTTTAAAAATTATAATCATTTTAAATGAAAAGAAAGAAATAGATTGACTATTGTACCCCTAACTAAAGAAACCTGTTCACAAATAATAGATTGACCACAGTGGCCTAAAAGTCGCGTACACGTACACTAACAAGTCTGATAACTAATTCCTTTATTTGAATTCAAAGATAAAAACAACAAAACTTACATTAAAAAGTTATACAGGTTTGCCGACCAAGCAAATGAAAAAAATTCTGCATAGACACCATTTTATTAAAATAATTCTGCATGTGTGGCTGATTCATGGGTTAAGAAATTCAGTAATATGAGTTTTTAGAGCATTTGGTTAGATATTTATCTATCTATTAATTAATTATCGTCATTTTTGGCATTGTTGTGTACGTTTTTTTTCCGAATGTAACACGCGGATCTTCCTACGGGTCATATGGATCCGGTTTGCTTGATTCGGATGTTGCGTCTTCTACGTTAACACTCTCTGGAATTTGCGTCTTTCCATTGAGATCCCCGCCCCACCGCTTCCGGTTCCAGAAATCCACTTCTTCGTTGATCGATTGCCGCTTCTTCTGATCGATTGTCGCGCCTGCTGAAATCAGTCGATCGGATGACGGAGCTAATTTTCGAGGCAAAAGATGTGGGCGATTGGATTTGCTTGCTTTTTGAAGTTGCGGTTGGGAGTAGTGTGTTTACCCGCCTCTTCCTCCGTTAATCGATCATCGTCACACAAATGGGAAACGAAAAAAGATGGTGTTACCGATTGTTTTGGACTGATCTTCAGTTTTTTGATGGCGAATATCTTTTGCGTTTTTGACAACGGTGCTTGGATATGTTATTCAGGCGAAAACTACAACAAAAAATGGAAAGGCCGATGGGGTTATAGTAAATTCGCCCGTTTTTTTGAGCACACATAGAAACTGATCTTCCGGTAGTTCTCCTGTTATAAAAATTGGAACTTATTTTGTTTTATTTGCATTCCAAAGGTGTCGGCGCTGAATGAGGCTGTTCCCGGAAGTGTTAAATCAGTTTTTAAAGCTTGGGAGCAGCGCCTAAATTCTTCAGAGGTAATTGTTCTTCAAAGACTTGCAAATTGCCACTGTTCTTTCTTTTGCATCGCCTGTTGTTTCATACAGCTTGGGGATTGATTAGAATTATAAGCCCTAAAAAATGGAAATAGAAGGATTAAGGTCAAAGAAATAGACACAGGGGGAAATTATCTTTTTGTTTCTTTCTAATAAACTTGAATCTGGCGACTAGCAAGTAGGAGCCCTAGTGTTTAGAAGCATGTTACTTCAGTCTTTAACAAATGCTACAGTTAACTTCAGTAACATAAATTTGTTCCTTTTAACATGAATCAGAATGGAGAACTTTCAATGTGGTGATTAGTGAAGTTGTTGCCAATTATGCATTCTATGATCTTTAGTTTAATCATTGTCTAGCATTTGCATGTATATGTGATTAGTGACTTTCTCTTTGGTACAGGGTTACTTGGTTATGGAAATTTCAATACTTTCTTTCGTGAGTGTGCTGATAAATGTTATTTGTACCTATTTTCTTATTCAGGCTTATCAAGATTCAACAAAAGAGGAACGACGCGCATAAATTGCTCAAGGTTTGTACATGTTTATACTTTATCCTAGAAAGAGAGTAAAACGGATAAATTTCCTGTTTTGGCCTTTTCAACTATTGCGTGAGAAGTCTCCGTGGTTCCACCATCATGTTTAATGGTTCTAATTGGTCAAGCTTTGAAGTGGCAACAACACCAATGTTACACTTACACTGTTTTTCAATGTTTAATGCAATTTAGACTATTAAAGATATTATTTTCGGTCTTATAATTATTCTACATGGGTTTCTTTGATTTCAAGATTATAAGAATACTTTACTTGGTAGGTTCTCACCATATGGACAATTTCTTCTTTCTTGCTCTGTTGATGGATTTATTGAGGTTTATTCAGTCAAATAAAGGGTTAGTTTAATTTTATTTCCATATATCAATGATATTGAATTTGCTGCATTTTATTGTCAATATCATGTTTGGGATCACATAAGTGGAAAGCTTAAAGCACAGGCCTGTTCGATCTTTTTGTCTTGGTCCCAATTTAACTAATTCTTTTTCATCTCCTCGGGCAAGACCAATTATAAGTCGACGTCTTTACCTGACTTCCTAAGCTCAGTTGATTCAATCCGCCTCTCGGTGGGAGGCATCTACATCATCCCGATCAGATAATAAATAGCAAGATACTTTCTATGACATGTTTATTACAACATTCTACTTTCATGAAAAATCCACCTAACTTACTATAGCAATTAACTTACTATAGCAATGTCATTCAAATACCAAGCAACTTTTACCGCTATAAGACAAAAAAATGCAATGCTGAAATAGAAACAAATGAAAGTAGGATGTTATAATACATAAACATATGAAAGTACATCGCTATTTCTTTCATTACTTGATTTGCCTAGATTTCTAACAATCTTGCACTTAATATGATCTGTCCAGCCTCAAGTTTAATATCAACTCTTCCAAATTCACCACCAACTGTTCGATGAAATTCCACTGAGAGATGTGTCGTTACCCAGGTTAATTTATTCAAGCACTATTAACGATTCTTTATAACTAATTCTCCATAATCACTAATAATCTTCACATTATTCATTAAATTAATTACATCGCATACAAATTAATCGATTGTCTCTGCAAAACAGTGGGACCCGGGACCAAAAAAAACACGTGCGGAGCACGGTCTCCCACTAGTATATATTAATTTGCGTAATTTTATGTGGTCCGTGTTACGTTTTTTTTCAGTTGTGACGCGCGGGTTTTGGGTCGGACTCGGGTTCTGTTGGATGTCGTTGGGCTGCCACGTTTCGTATACGTGTCTTCGTCTTCCCTCTTCCTCCTTACGATTACACGTTCCCCCCGCTTCCTCTTTACGATCACATTTATTGCCTTCTTCAGTGGCCAAGTTGAAACTGAAGCAACCGCGTTCTTCCGTTGACGGCGATAAGAGCAGCGATGATTATTCAGGTGAGTAATCAACCCCGAAAAACCCTTTATGATTCTTTGTTTTGAATCTCCAAAAGCCACCTTCGATCCGAAGAGATTTCAATTGGGGAAATCAACTAAAACAGATGGGCCATTGATAGGTTCATCTGTATTGACCGCTCAATTATGTCGTTGTCGGCAACGTTAGTGAGCCAGTGGATACTTTATTGTCGGTTCTTTTTCCTTAAACGTGTCCGGTTTGTGGGATTTCTATGAATATGAGTTTGATAAGAAAATTAGGGCTATCGTACTGAACAATCAGGTGTTATTTGCTTTGTAGCTGAAGATTACACTGTGAAATCAATGAATAATCATGTATTACATAATTTTTCAATCATTCAAATTTCTCTACTTCACTCTAATTTCCTATTTGCGTATTCCTCTGTCCTTGATTCATACTTCAGGTATTTTTCATCTTAAATGGCGACAATTCTGGACAATCTCACGTTCTCAAGGTCGGTTTGTATTCAAATACTGGATACGGATGAACCAAGCGTCCCTAAAATCTGAAGGTTTTATGGATTTCATATTCAGATGCATTAGAGAGAATCAAAATCGCTAAGTTAAATATGTTTTTGATTCTCTATGTACTTTTACATATTCAGATTTCATATTCACGGTTCCATCTCGACAATCTCACGTTCTCTGTTTTTGTTCAGGAATTGTTTTGCATCCTCACGCTAAATATATTTTTGATATCTTTGTGATTTTACGGTGAATACTTGAAATGGAAAACTGCAGGACCTTGGGTTAATTACGTGATGTCTTTCGTGCATGCTTTGTTTTTCACTAACGGGGACAACACCACAATTGATATAAAGCTGTCAGGTATAAAGCTGTAAATTAATCTCACAAACGGGGACAACACCACAATTGATTATATGTACTGATTAAGTTCTACAAAGAGTAACATAAATTCCATGTTCAAACCTTCTAACAAGACATCTAAGTTCTCATGTGTTTGGAGTGGAAATTCGGATGATTTTCCATAGTGTCATGGTACCATGGTGAGTTCTGGCAGAAGTACACACAAATAAAGCACAGACTTCACTGAAATTCTTACATTGCAGAACAATTTCTAGGCATACAAAGGGTCCTAACCCTTTTTTTACGTCCATAATTTTTAAAGTTCAAAATTACGCCTAAATAACTAAAGTTAATTGGTTAAGTTAGTGAGGGATTGACGAAATCCTTGATGTGACACTATATACATTAAACACGAAATAGAGTAAAAAGGGAAATTTTAAAATTCAAAATTTATATTTTTTCCTCATGAAATTCCTGTGTCATTAGAAGTTTGATCATGACTTAGGAATATTTGGAAACCTAAAAGTAGTCATCTAAGACAAGTTAGTCTATCGTTTGTTGTAGGTCTGAAAGTTAGGGTATTTTTACAAAAATAAAAAGTGAAATGTACCTGTTATAACTGTTACTATTTCTGATACGAGTTCTCTTGTGTATTCTTAAAATTATGGTTTCTTTGATTTCAATAATTTATGAAATTTAAAGGACTTCTGCTGTTTTGTATTGTTGTTTCTTTAATAAGGTACATGGCTACACCCTGGCTCTCAAGTCCTCACGTTCAAACAACATTTCTAAATTTCCATGGAAGACCTCCTGCAGTAAATTATAGAAGGTATGTGTTCTTAGTCTGGTTTTTCTAGATACATCTGAATGAAAACGTATAAAAGATGCACAGTGAAACAACTAAATAACATGAATTGACCATTTTAGCCCTTTGAACTATTTGGGACAATGTCGCATTTGATGAAATTAGGTTGATATAATAAAATGGAACTAATTTATTAAAATACCCAAGCCGCAAATTCCAGATTAAGCATCTTTTATTTCTGCAATCTTCAATGATATTACTCATTATATATATATATATATATATATATATATATATATATATATATATATATATATATATATATATATATATATATATATATATATATATATATATATATATATATATATATATATATATATATATATATATATATATATTCACTTTGCCTTTTGTATTTATTGTTTTTCATAAAAAATGAGATGTAAGGAAAAAATTAATCTTTTATTTTTTATTTTTGCTGGTATTTTTATTCCAGAAAGCAGCTCTTTATAAGTGTAACATCGCTGGTAACCCAGCTGTGGTTACACGTTTGGTTGACAGCATGACTGACAATTTAAGAGCAACTCGTGCTGAAGCAACCGATGTTGGCAATGCTGTTTTAGATGTTAATTTCTTTTTTCCAGTTCCATTGCATGTCGGAATTGGAATCCAATTCCATTCCATTCTGGGATTGGCATCCAATTGCATTCCACTCCGGCATTGGTTGCAAATGAGTAATCTATTTATTCTAATCAATAATCTTTAATTTTCTTATTAACATAGTTGTCAATAACGACCGTAGCGGTCGCGATCGCGAATAGCGTAGCGAATAGGTTATGTGGCGCTATTGCATGTTTAGCGGGAAAATAGCGGGAAATAGCGACAGACGGGGAGTTGAAAGTGTATTCTCCCCTCGCTTTTCGAATTATAGAAAACCTAATTTAAATATTACCTAATTGCCAATCGACGACTTCCCATCTTAGTTGGTGCTCTCTTTGTCCTTCAGGTTTCAGCGTTCTTTATTTATTTGCGTATTTCTATTCAATGATATCTGATTTAATAGCTGTCTAAGTCTATTTGTTCCTATAAGTTGGCTTGATATTGTTATAATAATTCTTATCCTAATGTTAGTCGGTTATGGTTTTAATAGTTATCCAAATCGTTATATTTAAGTATTAAGTATTAAAGTATAATAATTCTTATCCTAATGTTAGTTGGTTAAGGTTTTAATAGTTATCCAATTTGCTGTATTTTTAAGTATTAAAGTGTTCTTACTTTGCTCGGCGTATTATATTTTTAAGCAGTAAAGTATTAAAACTGCTCTAGATCAAATCGATTCTAAATGCCAGTACTTTTAACTTTGTGTAATGTCCTTACTATTATCATTGAACTATTTTTAGATGACTAAAGTTTACTTATTTTGGATTATAATAATTATAAGTTACTTAATTTTAGATTATAATTGCTAAAATAGTTAAGGTAGCTATTATTTGATTTTATATTAACTTGTCGCTAAACATGAAATAGCGGACGCTATTTAATCGCTATCGCTACGTAGCATATATGTAGTTCATCGTTATTGTCTGCTATTCGCTATCGACAACTATGCTTATTAATAACATCATGGTGGTGCCTAAAATGGATAGTAATGCAATTTGGGTATTTGTAAAAAATACCAAAGTACATTGGCTAATCTGTTTTTAAAAGATTTACCAAAGTATAATGGTATTTTAGAACAAAAACCTAGAGTGCAATGTCATTAAGGATAAAAAATAGATATGTCAAAAAAATTTGTTTTTCCAAATTGTTTCCATAATAGCAATGTACTTTGGGTTTCTGTTTTGAAATACCAAAGTACATTGGTAAATCTAGTGTTTGACGGATTTACCAAAGTTCAATGCCATTTTAAAAAAAAAAACTAAAGTATAATGCTATTAAGGAAAAAAATAGAAATGGATTTTTCTTATTTGTGATTCATTAGGTTGAAACTCTTGAAAAATGGATTGTCGAAACAAAATTATCAACAATGCGACCAAATGCAATGAACAACTACGGTGTTGTTCTTGATGACTTCGGAAGACTTCATTCACCATATCTCAAAAAGTAAGTTAAGTGTAAGGAATAGCAATGTACTTTACTCTTTCTATTAAAATAGACAATGTATTTTATTTTTTATCCATAATAGCAACATATTTCTATGAAATAATGTTATCTGAGGTCTACTTTTTATATATAATCTCCTTATGGTGGCTGAGATGTCACTTCTGGGATTGCTTGAGAACCCCAAGAACGAAACGTGGAAGAAAAAAAAACCCCAAGAACGAAAACCCCAAAAGAATACGATCGAGAGGAAAACGACAACCGAAGGACTTAACCGATCGGCCCCAAATGTTTTCACCTTAAACACTCGCTCAAATTTATAAGAGAAGAAAAGGAACCCGTGCGGAGCACGGAGACCCACTCGTTATGATGAAATGTTGAAAGTTCCATGTGACCAACTTGCAAATAAAGGAATTACTGAACAAACGAGGTAGTATACGTGAACGTGAAAGGGTTACGATATTTAGGGCAATTATATAGGGTAAATTTCGTATATACCCTCGTTAAAGATGAAAATATCGTATACGCCCTACCTTAAATTAAAATATCGTGGATACCCTTCTTAAGTTACAAAATATCGTATTTACCCAAAATTTATTTTTTAACATTTTATAAAATTTTATAATCATTTTTCATCTTTAATAATAATTTTAATTTATAATAATAAAATAGATTGACCATTTTACCCTTCACTTTTAACATAAAATAAAGTGAACAAATAAACCTAAAAGAAAAATCGTATGTTTCTTCCAATTGTTCATGTTTGATTTCCTTAACTGGGCAGGTGGGGTGGAATCGATTCGTTTGTATCTCCTGATGAATGAGAGATTGGAAGATGGAGGATGAAGATTAAAAAGGATGGTGCTTTTTAGTTGGTTGCTTTATGTTTTTACAGACCCAAAAAACAAGAAGAATTGCCGACGAATTTTGTAACAGTCGGATGTGGTCATGTATGTTTTTCAAACTACTACTGTAACATTTAATGGTAAAATGGAGTAATAACTTCAAACCCTTCATTATTTGGACTACTCCTCTTCGTTCAAACTACTCCACTTCATTTTGTCCAATTTTATCTTGGAAGTTGGAATTGCTACTCCCATTTATGCTTTTAGCAATCTGCCATCACCCGATTACCCAAGCAAGTCCAACCGTCTACCAATCGGTTCCTTAAATTCTCATATTTGAGCCATTTAAGATGAACAGAATACATGAACAATAAGAAAGAAGCAGACGATTTATCTTTTAGGGTTTATTTCGTTCACTTTATTTTATGTCAAAAGTTAGGGGTAAAATAGGCAATCTATTTTTTTGTTTTAAATTAAAATGATTATTAAATATGAAAATTGATTATAAGATTTTAAAAAATATTGAAAATTAAATTTTGGGTAAATACGATATTTTATAACTTTAGAAGAGTATTCACGATATTTTAATATAACTTTGGACAAATATGATATTTTCATCTTTAACGAGGATATACACAAAATTCACCCAATTATATATATCGTCGATCCATTGTTTGTGAAAAAGGATTTTTTAGTTAGGGGCATAATAGTCAATGTACTTCTTTTTTTTTCAATTAAAATGATTCTAAATACTGAAAACTGATTATAAATTTTTAAAAAATATTTAATTTTTTTTTGGGTAAATACGATATTTTGAAAGTTAATAAGGGCAAATACGATATTTAGATTTTAAGCTGGGTAAATACGATATTTTCATGTTTAACAAGAGCATATACGAAATTCACCCGAATTTGTAAAACTCATACACTGGAAACTAGTGTCGTCATGTCATATCATGTCGTGTCGTATATAATGTTGGCATGTCTAGGTTTGACCGAGGTTGACCAGCGACACCAATTTATATCGAGTAAAACCAAGTCGAGTCAATCCAGGTTGACCGAGATAGACAGAGTCCGAGTACGACTACTCGGCCTAGTTGTTCGAGTTTTGCAACACTACATAAAACAAAAATTATATAAATCCAAAAATAACAAAGCTTTATAATTGAAACCGAAAGAAATAGTCAATATATCAAAAATAATAACTTAGTTCAAAATCAAATGTCGCTGAAAAATGTAAATCACTGTCTAATTTATGATATTCTATCGCCGAACTAGCTCAACTATCGATATATTAATTATTTTTTATTCGAATTTATGGATAATTACAAATTAATGTTTAGGATTTAGATAGGGTGATTGCGGCATTAGTGAAATAATAATCAATAGGGTCAATCGAGACAAAACTGGATACTAAAAAAATTAAAAACCATCATATTAATAATCTTTTAATAGTAAAGTAAACAAATCACTAAAAGTTGATATATTGATTAGAAGAAATATAATATATTAATCTATAGATAATAAAATTTAATTATTTTGTTGGTAATAATATGTAAAAGCTTTTATTTTAATTGGTGAATATAAACTTTCATATTATTGGAGAACTATTATTTAATATTTAATTTAATTTAACGTAATTTAATATGTTCCGCATTTGTCTTATAATATCAATCATTATTCTAAATACATTTTATGTCATTTATATTTCTCAGCTAGCTTATCAACTAGTTTTTACCAAACATTATTTTCTTTAACTAGCAGCTACATTTCAGTCGGTTAGCCAAATATAGCCTAAAAATACAATTATTATAAAGTTGAGCAACTTTTGTAAGGTTTTTGGAGATCTAATGAATTATTAATTTATTATGTCATACATGCCCTAATGTCACCGGGTAAGAGACACAAAGCACCTCCTTATGTGTGAGTGTGACCCCTGTTCGAATCTTGGGGTCTTCAATCAAGGGTGGCCAGAATGGGGTAATGTAGTGTCGTTTGCAAATGAAAGGAAAATGTCCACGTATCTCCACCAAATTAGAGAACCACCTTTGTGGGAGCCTGCTCTAACTAACACGAATGCTCCTTAATTAGAAAAATAAATAAGATCATAGGAATTGGTTGGTTTCAATGAAAGTACAAAGGCACGACCCACAACCCATAACCATTGTGACAATACAATCTTCACGGAGTAACAATAACCCGTCAAAAGGATGTTTTGAAAGATGATGAAAAATAAAGCGAAAATGGCATTAATGTAGCTCTACTTTCTTGAATTTGTTTAAATGATCCCTCATGTTTTTGTACATTTCTAATGGCATTTGATTGCTTAAGACGAGTTTAAATGATCCTTATTGAAACAATGAAGACATAACCTAGTTACCTCTTGCTTTGTCATTAAAAAAATTGCCAGGAGATCGCCCCTCACTCAATACCCACGACAACGAGATAAACCCCATCGTTTTCCCCCTTGCGTATTCTCTCTATCTCTCGTTGTCTATGTTCTCTCTCTCTCTCTCTCTCTCTTTGATTTGTATATGTACTCTCTTGGGAGACTACCCTTTTCTAAGGGGCATAAACATATTGATTTAGATCGTGAACCCATGCAGCTAGAAGCTAGGGCTATGGCATTCAAGATGTCGAACATGTAACCCGAAAGGTGGCACTCAAGGTTAACCAGAGGTTCAACCAAGATGAGTACGATTGTGTTTATCAACAGTCTAGTTTTGACCCAAGATAAAGTCGCATACTACACCATTTCCAATTATGTTGTCGTGAATGCTGGTCGTAACGATATGAATTTGGTCCCATACACACACACACAAACACATCCTTCATGAGATTATTGATTTAACCTAACTTACATTTGAATCTTTTTCTAGATGAAAACACAAAACGATGGTAAATACACTAAAAACTACTAGATAACTACAACCCCCAGAATATGTCAAAAACTACCTTCCGACTGCCTTTTCCTATTTCCATTTCCAATATGTATCCTCTTAATCGGATACATTTACTTCTTCGAGCCTAACTCCTGACTCCATCCAATATTAATTCATTTCCGCCCTCGTTTCTTTCAATCATGACCCTGATAGATCTTTAAAACATGTCGAAAGAACTTCATGTGTTGCAAAAATGGATGTCGATATAACTAAATTGATCCGAATTTCTACCATTGTTTTGTAAACGCCACTTCTAGCTTATCTGCTATAAACCCCCAAAATCAATACCTCCCTTAAATAGGCCAAGCACCTCTTGCAAAAAAAAGGGAATGCAAGGAAATTTTCAAATAATAGTACTACTATTTATTTATTATTTTTTTAATATGAACGAACTTCTCATGGATATTTGTGTTTAGAAGTTGTCTTATTTTTTGGCAGATGCAAACATGAAAGAGTTGTTTATGGATATCTAGGGTTAAGAAAACCTATCATTCCTTTCCTTCATAACTTACTAATTTAGATGTTATAACCCTCAGTTTTTGGGCTGGATCTCTGAATGAAATTCATGCTAGTACATGCACAAATTTCTATTAAAAAAAAACATAATTTGAGCGATCATAACATTCAAATAAACAACCGGGAAGATGATAAAAATATTTGGATTAGCATGGGAATAAAGGATGGATACGCTAGGTTTTTAAGAATATTATTGTGTGGTGCATTATCATAAACTTCCCTTATAACTAATTGTTTTATCTTTATAATCCTCGAAATTTTTGGCTAGTACAAACACATGCCTTTATAAAATTTGAGGGATCATAACATATAAATGAACAACAATCGGCAAGAAGTGAGAAAAGGAAGTCGACAACATGAGAAAAGACGATAGGGTTGAGAATATTATTACGTTACAATTTATCATAAATCACGTCCCATTTTATATACAATAGCTTCACTATTCTTTACCGACACAAATATATGTACGCATCATTGAACGCTTCGAGGGGAGCATGCATAACATAAGCACTTGTGAAGAGAACTGTTCATGAATGCAAATTTTTTAGAATATAATAAATATGATATGAGTTCGAAAATTTAACACAATCACATGAACTCATAAAATGATTACACCAATAACAAAAATTTGAACCAACTAATCGCAAGCGAATTGTTATTTGCTAAATATGTTCCCATCGTAGTGGAAAGAGAGAATTCAATAACCTCGATGATGTTTTATTTTCTAAGAGAATTGAGATATCAAAGAAAGACTAAGCTACGCTTTTTCAATATTACGTTCAACGAGTGGGTCAAGCGACGATGGTTGTGATATATAGATGGTGGATCTGGTTAAAAAATCAGCAAAATATCGATTGGTTTTGTTTTTTTTCAATTAAGAAATTAATTAATCAAAGCTATATAGATGATTAATCCGATAAATGACCATCGGTGATATCGAATAGAAACCACAAAATCAAATCCAAAAGACAGTGATGAGATGGTAACACGTGGCCGGAGATAGGAAGGTGACTGGAGGATTGAAAATGGTGTCCATCGTCACTAGAGGAAGGCTAATTAAAAGGTGTAAAAACAATCAAATACGTAATAAAAAAGATAAAAACAAAATAATTAAAAATTCGAAAACGAATTAATATTAGGGTCAAAATAGTTATTGTAGACACCTCACTAACTCACTTCACCATTTGGTTATACGAACAGCAAGTAACCTTTGTGTTAATTTCTATATTTACGCCCAATTATTGCGACCCTCAATAACCAAAAAATAACAAAGATTCAAAACTGAATATTGCTACTTTAAATCGTAATAATCAATTTAAACAAAAATCGAAACACTCCTTTATCTGAAGTTCATGTGGATGCTAAAGATTAATTATTTATGGCATTCGTTTAGGGAGAGTTTGTATAATCATGAATCTCTCACATGGGTTATTGCTCATCGGAATGGTTCAAATGAGAACCACTAAAAGGTTGAAAACCGTGAGAACCAATAATTCACAGTTTAATAAAAAAAATTACGGTATAGTATTCACAGTTTAATAACTAGAAATTTTATTATATTGTGAATATTGTAAAACATATTAAAAAAATAAGAAAATTTATTAAGTTTGATGTATTTTCACATAATAAATAAGTGTGAAAAAACAAAAAAAGGAAAAAAAAACATAATTCTTAATGTGTGAATATCGGTTGTCACGGTTCTTAATCTTTTAGTGGTTCCCATTTGAACCTATTCCTATTGTTCATTCCATGTTTTATGGATGAAAGCTTATCAATTTTTGGTTTGATGATGTGTTTAGATGCAGTTTATTTTTCAGGAATTTTATATTTTTGTATTTTATATGATTTTGTAAAGACTTTTTGTTTTTACAAACTAACAAGCCATTTTCTTGGAATTTTTTGCATAGAAAATTATTCCCGGCAACGCATGGAAGAATTACGCTAGTTACTAAACATTGTTGGAAATTTTGCTCCTCTATAAAATAATAAATGCTATTAAAATAATAAATTCTGTAAATTGAATATGGTCTTCGAGACTTCGACCATACACCATTTCCAGCCCCCGTTTAATTTTTTAGAAAATGTAAGTGTAGAGCTGGAAATAAAAGTTGTGTTAAAACGTTCTTTAGTACAGTATTTAATGCAATATAGTACAACATTGAAAGTTCAGCCACATTAATAATGTTAGTTGAGATGATTGATATGTGAAATCGTATGCGTTATTTCAACAACTATATTATCAAGTAAGTTAATTCCATCAACATTTAGAGTGATTATAATAGTTAATGAAGTAAACTGAAAATCACCTAAATGATATTTAATTTATAAAAAGATTTTGAATAAGTTTATTAGAAAAACTAGACTATCTTATGTAATAAGATAGTCATCTATATTTACCAAAATGCTTATAGCTTAACCGTATCTAATTTGATGATGTCTTTAGACGCAGATTTAATGCAAGAACTATGTTGGTAATTCGATTGGGAGAAATCAATGGGAAATCAAGTACAAAATAACGAAATGAGGCTTGCCTTCTCAATTGTTGCATAAGTTTGCTAATGAGTCACTTTACGAGACACTGCCTTCACAGCACTAATTACGTATTGGACCTACACGTGTGGAAATTAAGAACCAAAGTCCATGAAAAGAGGGTTTCAATTTCTAAATAACTAACGCATCAAAAGGAGTCATGAACAGCACTAAGTACTTTCTGATATACTCAAAAGGAGGAATGTCACATTACATTCATTTTTTCAACTACTTTTTTCAGAAGTCATGAACAAGCTTGTCAACGAAGGCATTTTTCCAAAATACCGAAATGACAGTTTCAACATCAATCAAGAGACATGGCTTGATGTGGATATGCATTACAAAATAGGAATTGCGGGAAATAGCAACGGACTTTAATCTTTTTACCAATATAGGCAATGTACTTCTATTTTTATGCGTAATAGCAATGTAATTTCATTTCCTTACCCATTAAAGCAATGTACTTTCACTTCCTTACAATTAATAGCAACATACTTGGTTGCTTACTAATAATAGGAACGTACTTAGGATTCGTTACTCGATATAGCAATGTACCTACATTCTTCAAAGCCTCGGACAATCGTGAATGGAATACCCAAATTGCCCTTGGTGGGCCATACTTAGCGTGACCCTTTAACTTAGCTAATATATATGAGTCGAGATATTTTATTTGTTTGATGAAATCTAAGTGGTAACATGATCTGTAAACAAAATCAATCCGTTTGAAATGTTGATTCTTTTTACTAAATAAAATAGAAACAGAGAACATCAAAGAAATTTTTTTATGTAAATTCCTATACACAAAAAACTCTCTTTGTGGAAATTTTGAAATTTAGACTAGCTCATAGAGGTAAATAGAGGCACCCTCTCATGTGTCGGACAACATATATCGCTCGTCATTAAGTAGACGTCTCATTGTTAAACATTGTTGGAAATTTTGCTCCACTATAAGATAATACATGGTATTAAAAAACCCTGTAAATTAATTATGGTCTTCGAGAGTCGAGACTTCGACCATACACCATTTCCAGCCCATGTTTCATTGTTTTTAGAAAATGTAAGTGTAGAGCTGGAAATAAAAGTCGTGTTAATTTAGTTGTAAATAATGCTTAATATTATCATTAAAAATATCAAACTATCACGGAAATTATTTACTTGTTTATAGTGAACTTGAATAGAAGGAGAAGAAAAATATAATAGGTTGGAAATGGGCTGGTGGATGGGGACGAGAAGAGGGACCTGGATGACTAAGGGGCTGTTTGTTTTTTACAAAAAGAGCTTCTAAACTCTTTTGTCTTCAGACTCGCAGACGCGCGCAGACGTTTCAATATTACAGAGTGTTTGTTTTTTCGCAGCTTGAAGACCTTAAAAGCTCTGCTTGTCCTCTTTTATTAGAAGTGATAAAACACCACTTTTAACCTCTTCCAAAAAACAAGTCATCGGTGCCCTAAAAGAAAACACGCATCTGTGCCCCGCATCATCGGTCCGCCTCTCTCCCTCGCCTTCTCTCCCTCCGGTTGCCGGCGCTTCTGCTTCCTCCGACCGGCGCTTCTGCTTCCTCCGACCGGCGCCGCTTCTTCCTCCCACCGGCGCACCTCCGGTGGTTCGTTATTTCTCCTCCGCTCGCTGTCGCTGCACACAGGTATGTCTCTCTTTTTTTTTTCAATCCCGATAACCTGAAAATGGAATCTCAAATCAATCGACTTCTAGGGCTTTGTTCACGATTTGATTGTAAACTCCATTTGGTGTTCTTCTGCAATTGGAATCCGTAAACTCCATTTGGTTATCCTTATTTGATTGTCATCAAGCGGAGATTTCAACACTCAAAGCAAACAATTCATAAATTTTTTTATGAAGTGTTGGATAAAATGATGGTTTTTGCAAAAGATATGATAGTACCATTTTCTTTTAATCCGAATCCAAATATTCCGGGACATAATAAAAGGCTACGACGAGTCTTTAAAGGAGCAGTTGGTGCACTTGATGGAACGTTGGTACATGCTGTTATCCCTGCTAGTAGACAAGATTTATATAGGGGACGGGGAAAAGGTGATTGCTATCAAAATGTATTGGGAGTTTGTGACTTCAATATGATTTTCACGTATGTTATGGCTGGTTGGGAAGGGATAGCACATGATTCAAGAATATTATCAGAAACATTAGCAGATGCGAGTGCACATTTCCCGGTTCCACCGCCAGGTATGTTTATGGATCCATTTATTTTTTATTATGTTATTTTAATCATTAATGATTTGTTTATATTTGCAGATAAATATTATCTTTGTGATGCCGCTTATGCACACACTCGAGGGTTTATGGCTCCATATCGTAATATTAGGTATTGGCTTGGAGATTTTCGTCGTAGACGTGCATTGACCGATAAAGAAAAATTTAACCATGCACATGCAAAACTTCGGAACGTCATTGAGCGTGCTTATGGTGTCTTGAAAGCACGATTTCCTATTTTGAAGAGAATGGCGCCATTTCCATTTGTTACACAAAGAAACATCACCATAGCATGCTTTGCGCTTCATAATTTTATACGAAAAGAGGGTTTGAGCGACGAGCTCTTTGCTCAATACGATCAACCCGATATGCCGCTTGGGAATAACCGTGCGCCCGTTGGTGATTATGAAGAGGTTCAAGAACATGGTAATGCAGCGGACCGAGATTATATGGTGAATTTACGTGATGATATTGCAGAGCAATTAATGCAAATTAGGGAATGATATTTTTTTTTGATGTTGTATGACTTATATTTCGATGTTGTTGAACTAAAATTGTTTAAATTTCAATGTTGAACACTCTTATGTTTAAAAATTTCAGTTTATTTAAATTTCAGTTTATTTTACAGTCAGCAGACTTTTAAAAAACAAACAGTCTTCTTTTTGCAGACTGCAGACATTTGGTCCACCTCTTCAGCTACAGATGTCTGCAGATGTGGTCCGCAGACTGCAGACCTTTTACCTCTTCAAAAACAAACAGCACCTAACCCCCGCCCCACCTCTTATCCGTTTCTTTAATTAGATTGTCTGTTCAACAACCGTAGAATCACAAATGCCATATTTTGTAGTTTACTCTTTTTAAGTTTAGTCGTTTGATCATTTACAATAGGATGCACTAAATATCATATATACTTGATTCTCTTTTTGCAATAGCATTTACACGTGAATTAGTTGAAATTATCGTCCATAAGATCTTAATTTCAATTTACAAATAGAGTTTGAAAAAACTTCATATAAAATATTCATATAATAAGGTTGACTATTCAGTTATGAAAAATGAGTGTATAATTTATATTTGAAACACCTTTTTTAAATATGAAATATTATCATATATAGAAACATGTGGTATTATATTTTTTTAACCAGCAAATATTAATTAAACACTTATACTATATTCTATCCTAACCCACCTAATCCCCTAATGGGATTTGAACCCAGGATCTCAAGAAGGCCGAACATATGCCCGTCAGGTCTTTGGCTTTGGCTTTGGTATTATATATTCATTTAAAAGTTTACTTTATTACATATAGAAAACAAGATAAAACGTTCTTTAGTATAGTGTTGAATGCAATATAGTACAACATTCAAAGCTCGGCAACATTTATGATGTTGGTTGAGAAAATTAATGTGTAAAATCGTATGCGTTCACCACCGATCTACTATGTATTTTGTGTGGTCTACATTTTAAAAAAAATGATAGGTTAAATTGTCGAACAATATTATCTAATACAAGATAAAGCTGCTTATTTTGAGAGAATTCGAATTTTTATAATCTACCAAAATAGCAACCCACTTTGATTGAATGTAATAATAACACATTTTGATATCTGGATATGTTTATGTACCAGGGAAAAAAGTACTTTACTTTCTTTTTAAGAAAAACATTTTTTAACTGTTTACCTAAAAACATAATACAAAAGTGGTCATTTGAATTTTTCCAGAAATATTCTTTTGTCAATTTTAGTCCTTTTTCGATGTATCATAGTGATATTAGTCGTTGGTATTTTGGAAAGGTGCATTATATTATAGCATCCTACTTTCAATCTTTTTTCAATTTGAGCATTATAGTTTCATTCGTTGGGAAATGTTTATTAGATGGCTAATTATTCAATCCAATAATATCCTCTTGGTGTCATACGCAAGGCCTACACTGAATTGAGTTATGCCAACCGAGAACAAGCAATATTTTGTACTTAATTTCTTTTAAGCAAACTGCATTGTTGAGTTTGCTTAAACGGTATGCGAATTTCATTCCGGTCCTTTTAATTACGTTATATTATTTCTTGCCATGAAACCAATCGACACATCTTCTTTGGAAATCTTAGGCCAAAAAAAATATATTTTAAAATTAAAATTAATTAATTATTATGTAAATTTATCATCATACCCTTAATAAATGAGCAGACCACAATTAATGTTATATTCACACAATATTTATGGTTTGTATTTGATCATATATATATATATATATATATATATATATATATATATATATATATATATATATATATATATATATATATATATATATATATATATATATATATATATATATATATATATATATATATATATATATAACTTTGTAGATAGATAATTGTCAAGTCTAATTATTAAAAACTCTAATTATTGTGTGGACGAAAGACCCAATCAAATGCGAGTATCAACCAAGGGTATTTTAGTAAATTAATTTATAAATCAATTAATTAAATTTAAATTAAATCCTACAATTATGGTTAATTGACCTATAATTATGATAACTGACCTATAATTCGGGTAAACATTTATATCATCTCCTTATTTATCTATCTGTTACATTTGTTTAACCCTAGAATATTACTGGAGCCTCCACCAACCGGCCACCATCAAAACCATCGACTCCACCACTAGCCACCATTGTTCCACCTTGCTGCCACCATACACGTCACTTTCATGGAACCACTCTTCCATCTAACCGCCTCTACCCTCTCATCTCTACATCTAAAGGTCACTCAAGTACCATTGAATCGATGATTAACCCGACTGAAACCCCTCGTTGCCTTGTTGCCACCATACACGTCACCGCCTGCAACAAAACCGGTGTTTTTTCCTTCACCAGTGGATCTGCCGCCATCAGCCTCCCATCGTTATCTTCTACAGCCTACACCACCACCGGTTCAACATCAACCGCCTGATGCACCATCGGTTCACCATCAAGCCAACTCTCGAACCTCTTCTTCCATTTCTTCTGGGGCTGGAAACATATACATGAAGATTGATGTTTTGGAGAGATATGTTGAGATTCTTGATTTTATCATTCTGCCGGAATTTGTTTTTTATGTATTCTTGCAGAATAATTGGCATAAGACTATAACATTATGCCAGAATTTGTTTTTTTCAAGTCTAGCTGTCCATGAATCAGTGATTCTGGATGTGATGGGTAGAAAGTTGTATACGGGAAAAAGGAGTATAACAGAATGTAGTGACACGTATCATCTTCAAGCAACCATTTTGAAGATAGAGAAAAAGGAGTATACGGGAAGTAGTAGTGATACACATCTTGATCAAACTTGAAATTCAGATTTCAATGTCATGATTTTCTTCTTTCTGTTTATAGAATACACACACTACAAAAGATTTGATCAGCATACACTTTAAAAAAGAATGTTTTTGGATGTCATTCTACCAGAATGAATATTTCAGAATGGATAATTCAGAATGTATCACAGCAATAACTTTTTTTATGTATATTAGTTCAAAGAATGTTGTTGTTTTGATGTATTTTAGTTCAGAGAAGCAGTTCATAAAATGTTTATTTATGACATTCTGCCAAGAATAATAATTTTTTGATGTCATTCTGCCAGAATGAATATTCCGTAATATTATTCTGTTAGAATTTTATTTATTTGATGTATTTTAGTTCAAAGAATGTTATTCTTTTAATATATTTTAGTGCAAGAATGTTATCATTTTGATGTATTATAGTTCATAAGATGTTTTTTCTATATGAAATTCTGTAAAATGAGTTTTTGAAGAAAAATATGATTCAGTCAAGAATGACAAATTTTTGGAATAATAACATGATGATTCTGTTAGAATATCCGAAAATTTGAAGATGAAACTAATAATTTCGTTAATAATTTTATTATTAAATTGATTTGATCCTAAAAATCAGTTACTTTCCTTTTTTTCCTCAAAATAAAATGTCTATTTTACCTTTTTGTAACTGTTTTTTAAAAACCATTTAATAACATAATTAATAATTACAATTATGTCATTCTAATCTAGACCATTAATATTTCGAATCCTACGGTCCAATTTGGTCTTACGACCACACAATAATTGTGGTCCTTAATATAACCTAACCCTATATATATATATATATATATATATATATATATATATATATATATATATATATATATATATATATATATATATATATATATATATATATAGACTAAATATCAAATGGGAACCAATATTTTCCTAGGAACCGTAGGAACTTTTTTACTGAAATTTTTTTTTCAAAAAAAATGACATAATACACATAATCGCATATATTTAAGACCTTTTGTAAAAAAAATTTGAAAAAATAATATATATACACGAAATGTGCACATATGCACGAAACGTGATCATATACACATGTGCGAAAAAAATGCATATATGCACATTTCGTGTATACATATTATTTTTCAAATTTTTTTTGACAAAAAGTCTTAAATATAAGCGACTAGATGTATTATGTCATTTTTTTTGAAAAAAAAAATTCAGTCAAAAAGTTCCTACGGTTCCTAGGAAAATATTGGTTCTTCCTTGAAACGGACTCTATATATATATATATATATATATATATATATATATATATATATATATATATATATATATATATATATATATATATATATATATATATATATATATTCTCAAGTCCAACTTTGTAGATAGATAATTGTCAAGTCTTTTAAAATAATATATGATCATTCTGGAAAACACGTACATATGTCCCACCGGACATACATGTAGGGAAGCAATACATTTACATGAGTTAACATGTTTTTTTTTTTAATTTTACTTTTCTTGAACATACCATCTATACATTTTCATAACAATTTTGAAAAGGCAGGGCCGTAGTGTATTTGCTTGTCAGACGTTTTTTTTTCAAAGATCGTTGATTCATTACTCAACAATAATTCAAAATGTAGTTTAGACTAATATATAAATACTAACGTATAATTTAGAAATTTATCTGTAAAATTATATTTTTATGATCAATAGATAATGTTACTATATATCAATAAATAATTTTATGCATGCTGACATAATGCGTACATATACAAACACACGTCATCAATTCATCATATACATATGATCAAATTCCCTATAAATACAAGCGATGAAGAAGTGTTGGTACCGGCATCTACTTCCCCATTCAAATTAAATGGCAGGATCATCAAACCCTCCTCCTCATACTTCTGCTCAAACACAAGAAGACCTGGAGTACCTAAATACAAGAAATGCCAATGTTTCCAATTTCGTTTCTGTGAAGCTTTCCGGTAAGGTAAACTACCATCTTTGGGTGACGCAGATGCTTTGCCTCCTGGAAAGTTACAGTATTCGGAGCATTGTAGATCGTGATCATCCGAGGTCGGAACAGTATCAGAGTCTTGTTAAAGGGTGGATCTTTGGTTCAATCAGTGAAGGGCTACTTGGCACTGTTGTCGATCTTGCCTCAGCCAAAGAGGTTTGGGACAAACTCAAATCTTTCTACGGTTCAACTATGACGAATTCTGAAGAAGGTATGTGCATGATAAATTGATTGCAGCATTTGGACTATAGCTAATCCACATATGCTTAATATGAACTTATCGTTTGCTGTCTTCTAGTATTGACAACTACTTTTACATGCATAGACTTTTAACATGATATCACTATCTAGTGTTCATTATTGATAGCGTATGGGATATACAGTACCTATGTGCTGTAATGTAACTAGCAAAAGCATACACTAAAATATTGAAAACCATTGAGCATGCAACTACTATCATACCTGTGTCTCATGGTTACTGATACGTCCTCGGGGTCGTGCCTAAGGCCACCTCCTTCTATCCATTCATCCACGAGTAAGTTTGTTTCATATATTTATTTCATATATTTATTGCTTTTCAACAAGTATTTAGTATTCGTTAAATACAATCTAATTGTTCATTATTTATAACTGGTATGTTTGTACCCGTATGATGCAACGAGATGTCGTACTAAAAAATGTTAACCTAATTTTGGAAAATATAAAAACACCAAAACCTTTGTTGAAAGAACAGAGAAGGTCTTCTTTTTGCTTTCTCTTTGAGTGCAGTGCGAAAGAAGAATGATGTGATATATTAGTTTTAAATTGTTTTCAAACTATGTTAGTTAACATGGCTTATACTATGAAAATACATAGGAATAAAAGGGTATTTTTTTTCAAATTCTAAATGACTTAATAAAAACCTGAAGTACATGCTGCAATGAATTTTTTTGAAAACAGAATGCTAAGAATAATTAATGATTTAACCAATGTATAATGCAATGCAACAATATATGATCCACAAAAACAAAGTAATAATTTAACCGAAGTATAATGTTTTAATTAATACCAAAAACAATTCAAAACACATTTCTATGATGACGTAGAGTTATCATAAAAGTCCTGTGTTGCCACAGTAAATTAATGTATATATAACAGGCAGATCATAATATATATTACTAATACGATTAAGTTAATTATGTACAAATGTGCAATTCGGATGGTAAAAATAAAAAGACAGAAAATAATTAAAGAAGTGGGTTTTAAAAAAAAAGTTGTCAAACAATTTAGAGAAAAATCATTTTATGAATAAGTTTAAAAGAGTACAAAAACTCGTGGACCAAATTTGTAAAACTAATATAATATTGAGATAAAATTATAAAAGTAAACCAAATTCGTAAAAACATTGGAAGATGAGCTAAAACTTCAAAAATAAAAATTCTAAAATTTTATAACTTTTGGACCAAATATGTAAAAGAAATTGAAAATTAAGAAAAAAATCGTAAATAAAGGAAAACCTTGAATGACAAATGAATAGAGTCTACAATGTGGATCCGTATTCACTAAACCGTTAAATTATGTGAATTTAAAAATTGGATACAATGTTATGTGGGTGACTATAAATACGTGGATCCACAAATTGATTAACAAAAACTTGTAAAAGGGCTAAAATTAAGTGAAAAGGTTACTATTAGTTTTTTGTTAGTAATAAAATAAGCAAATGTCTTATTTTAACAAACAAACATAAATATTGACAAACATTTATATTATATTTATAAATTTGTATATACCTAATCTAAAAGCTTTTTAAAAACAAAAATAAATTGTTTACACCAAAAAATCAATTAATTTTAAAATCAAACTTATCAAATAAATATTAATAGGATTACGGGACGGACTATAATTAATATTAATAATAATAATAAAACCTAATCTAAAAAGGTTAAAAGCATCAACAGCAATGCCTTAAAAACTTTTTAAAAAAATAGTCTAAAAAAGTGGCAAGTTGCAAGGAAAAAAGACAGCCAAAAAGGAAGAGGGGTTGGGACGAGTCGAACCAAAGAAGCCTTGGATAAAAATCGAAAATAAATAAAAAAATAAGGGTAAAAAGAGTAAAAAGATCAAAGTTTGAGGAAAACATGTAGGCGTACGTGGGAGTCAAGCTACCACCTTGAGTTGCAAATAAAGGCCAACAATATACCGCTAGGCTAGCAAAGATATTCTATTTACTGGCCATCTAATTATAAAAAAGAATAAGTAAATCTATTTAAATAATATTAAAAATTTACTGTTCATCTGCTCACAATCAGGTTAGGAGTTGTATGCAGGGGTAATGAGTCTAAAACTATAGTTTTTAAATGCTGCAAAATAATTAAGAAAATATCAATATCAATACCATCATTAAAATTTAAAAATATATTTATTAATTATTAATATGTTATTTTATCTAAATATGTTAGATATTACTTTATTTTGTGATTTTTTAATGTTACTTAATATTATTATGTGACGTGTAGTTACATTACAATTCGAGGGATTTTATAATTGATAGTTAATTTTTTAAATTAGATAATTTACATAAAGCTATAGTTCCAGCCTTTTTAGTTGTAATGTTCGTTTTTGGTCCCCGGTTGAAGGCCCGCTTTGTAGATATAGAATTGTCAAATCTTTTAAAATATTATATGATCATCTGGAGAACACGAACATATGTTCCACCGGAGGACATATCTGCAGGGAAGCAGTTGATTACATGATTTGAAATGTTTCTCTAAGATATAGTAGTCTTTTGTTTGGTTTTTTCTTTTCCTTATAAAATTTAAGTTTTCTTGAACATCATCTATACATTTTCATAACGATGTCAAGTCGTATGTTTTTTATTTCAATGATCGTTGATTCATTACTCAACAATAATTCAAAATTTATTTTAGACTAATATATAAACATTAACGTATAATTAAGTAATTTATTTATAAAATTATATTTTTATGATCAATACAGAATGTTACTATCAATCAATAACTTCATGCAAGCTGACATAATGCCTACATATACAAACACACATCATCAATTCATCATATACATATGATCAAATTCCCTATAAATACAAGCGATGAAGAAGTGTTATAACGGCATCTACTTCCCTATTCAAATGACAAGTGTTAGGATCGAGACACTTAGCATACGAACACTAGACTCACACACTCAGCTCACAAATTACAAACACAATAATTTAACGTGGTTCGGTCTAATCTGACCTACGTCCACCAGGTAACTAGAAGTTTTATTGCTCTGTGTTTTTTGTGTTGTGTGGTACATCATAACCCTTTAACTATCCTCTATATATACTATCAAAGGAGATCAATATTTCAACAAAGGTGAGTAGACAGCCCCTTTTTTCTTTTGATTTTCAAATGTTTGACTCACCAAACTTTGACAAAAAACTTCACCAACCTAACAATCTCTCATTTGAAGATTTTTGAACAACGTAGTCTTTCGCTACCGTCCAATTGTTGCAACAATTCTTCAATCTCTCACTTGAAGCCACCGAACAATCTTCACCTGTGCTTCAACTGTGCATTCCAAAAAAACACTTTTGATCTTAGCTCTTTCCTAGTTACCCTGCCTTCTCTTCAATTTACTTGAAGGCTAGTTGAAGCTTCCGTTAGCTCCAACACATTAGTCATGGCTAAGTCTGCCACTGACCTGTTCTCTGTCTCCACCGGCTCCTACTGAAATGAACTGCCCGATCCTGGAACATCCTGAGAACAAACGACACTCTCCTTGTGTAGCAGATAATCTAGAGAGAATTTTACAGATGGAATACTGGTTTTCTTAACCTACTGTGTTCTGGGTATTCTAGCTGAGACACAACCCTTGCTCCCACTGCTATGAATGCCCTTGACTGGTTTTTCTAAACTTTTCCAAACACGTTCAACCTGAATCTGACCTGTGACTCTGGGTTTGCCATCTGCAAAGCAAACATTCTTCTGTCCACGAGACTCTATGAAGCAGACTTTGGTCTTCTTCTGAATTGGGACGGTTACTCCCTCAGACGGTAAACTGACCATATATAATGAACCCCTCTTATGTCCACGAGCTATCACAAGATTTCCTTCGACTACCTTCCACTGTCCATTCCTGAACTTAACCTCATGCCCTTGTTCATCCAACTGCCCAACAGAAATCAACTGTTTCTTCAGACTTGGAATTACTCGGACGTCCTTCAAAGTCCATGGACCGACTGGAGTCTTCAGATCTAAGTCACATATGCTCGTCACATCAAGAACCTCATCGTTCGCCAGTCTTACCTTACCAAAATCTCCTTCTTTCAGATTCCGCAGTGCTTCACGGCTGTGGGTAGCGTGAAATGAAGCACCCGAATCCATAACCCAGGAATCCACATTGCTCTCCACACTACAGATCAAAACATCATTATCTGAATGGTCTACTGCAACGTTAACTTCTTTCTTGTCTTTTGGACATTGATTCCTGAAATGTCCAACCTCTTTACAGTTCCAACAAGTCACATCATTTCGAGTCCTCGACTGACTCCTTCTCCTGTTCCTGCTCCCACTACCTCTGTTATTTTTTCTACCTCTGACCGCATTCAATTGTTCACTTGATGATTCCCCGGAATTTCTTCTTCTAACGTCTTCGCCTAGAATTAAATCCCGAATTCCCTCAAAAGTGAGCTCTTTCGATCCTGCGGAACTAGTAACGGTTGTAACTGTTCCAGACCAACTGTCAGGTAATGATGATAACAGTAGTAAAGCTTGAACTTCATCCTCGAACTTTATTCCCACTGACCCAAGTCTGGATAAAATCGAGTTTAAATTGTTGATGTGCACTGTAACTGAACTTTCTTCCCTCATCCTCGTGTTGACTAGCTCCCGAATCAGGAAGACTTTATTTGCTGCCGACGACTTCTCGTACATATTAGACAATGCCTCCATGATTCCCTTTGTCGATGTCTTCTTCAAAATGTTGAAGGCAACATCCTTTGACAACGCTAGTCTAATAAATGCCTTGGCCTTTTTATCCAAAGTCTCCCACTGTGCCTGTGTCATTGCCTCCGGTTTTTCACCTAAAACTGCGTCCAAGTCTTTCTGCACGAGCAAATCTTCAATTTGCATCTTCCACCAACCAAAGTCCTTCCCATCAAACTTCTCAATCTGAATCTTGCTGCTTTCTGCCATTATAACGGACAAGCTGCACCTTTTTTAGAAATTAAGGGTAAAAATGCAAATTTTCTGAAGTTTAGGGGCTCAACTGCACTTTTCTGAAAGTTCAGGGGCTACACTGCACTTTTCTGAAAGTTCAGGAGCTAAACTGCACTTTTCTGAAAGTTCAGGGACCTAACTGCAATTTTCTGAAAGTTCAGGGGCTAAACTGCACTTTTCTGAAAGTTCAGGGACCTAACTGCAATTTTCTAAAAGTTCAGGGGCTAAACTGCACTTTTCAGAAAGTTCAGGGGCTAAACTGCAATTTTTTGAAAGTTCAGGGGCTAAACAGCACTTTTCTGAAAGTTTAGGGAATAAACTGCAATTTTTTGAAACTTCAGGGACCTGTTTTGCAATTTTCTAGACTTGAGGGACCTGTTATGCAAATTCTGGAACTTCAGGGACCTATTTTGCAAATTCTAGTACTTCAGGGACTTGTTTTGCAAATTCTGGAACTTCAGGGACCTGTTTTACAAATTTTGGAACGTCAGGGACCTGTTTTGCAAATTCTGGTACTTCAGCTGTTTTGCAAATGCTACGGTACCGCTACAGTGTCGTCTTCTCCGGCGAAACTCCGGTGCTACAGTGTCGTCGTCTTCGGCGAACTCGTTTTTCCGGCGAGTTTTGACCAACTTTGACCGGCGATTTGGAGGTCTTCCGGTGCTCAAAAAATTCAAAAAAATATATTTTCGGAATCTGCGGAACGAGACCTTTCCAATGGCGTAAACCAAAATCGTTTTTGAGACAAAACATTTTTGACCCAAAAACAGAAAATCACTCTCTGGAGCTATACCAAGGCTCTGATACCACTTGTTAGGATCGAGACACTTAGCATACGAACACTAGACTCACACACTCTGTGAATGATGCCTTCAAAAGCAAAAAGCAAAGTCAAATGAAATAAACATGTGGGCCCCACATGAACAGTAATCAAACTCAAATTCCAATTGAGTTATGCACGTGAAGTTTGAACGACGAATGTTAATACGGCGCCTCAATTTGTTTTCAACAATTGCAGCGAAAACGCGGCTAATCATCCCTATAAAAGGGGATGTTCTTATATGCAATCAGCACACCCAAATACACAAAAACATTGAGTGATATATATACATAGATATATATTGTGAGGCTCTGTGCATTAAAAAGAGAGAGATATATATTTTTCAGTTCCAAATCTTGTAACCTCCTTATTTTTCCCATATAGTGATTATCATCGGTTGTGCCCGTGGTTTTTTTTCCCGAAAGGGTTTTTCCACGTTAAATCCTTGTGTCCGCTTTTATTTTTCCTTTATCGTATTATTATTTTATTTTATTGTCGATATTATTTATTCATAACAAGTGGTATCAGAGCCACGTTGTTTTTCTATACTCATTCTCATTTTATTGAGTATTATATCGACATGGCTACTTTGAAATACGATATTCCATTATTGGATCGAGATACAATATTTTCATTATGGCAAGTAAAAATGCGAGCTGTATTGGCTCAGTTGGACTTTGATGATGCTCTGTTAGGCCGAGACAAAATGCCTGCGTCTTGGTCAGATGAAGAAAAGGATCGTAAAGATCGTAAGGCTCTCTCTCATATCCATCTTCATTTATCTAACAATATTTTGCAGGAAGTTTTGAAAGAAACTACTGCAGCCTCTTTATGGCTAAAATTAGAACAAATTTGCATGACCAAAGATCTCACAAGTAAAATACACCTTAAACAAAAATTATTTTCGCTTAAGATGCAAGAAGGTGGATCGTTGCTGGATCATCTTTCGACGTTTAAAGAGATCATCACTGATCTTGAAGCTATGGAGGTAAAATATGATGAAGAGGATTTGGGTTTAATTCTTTTATGTTCTTTGCCTAGTTCTTATTCAAACGTTAGAGATACCATATTATATAGTCGTGATACTTTAACACTTCAAGAAGTTTATGAAGCTTTGCATGCCAAAGAAAAAATGAAAGATATGGTATCCACTGAAGGTTCAAGTTCTAAAGGAGAAAGTCTGGCAGTTCGTGGCAGACAAACAGATAAGAATGATTCCAAAGGCAAGAACAAAAGAAATTCTAGAAGCAAATCTAGATCCAGACGTTCCAAGTCATGCAACTATTGTAAAAAGGAAGGACATGATATCTCTGAATGTTACAAGTTGAAGAACAAGGAGAAAAGAGCTTCTAATCAAAATCACAAACCAAATCAAGATGATGAAGGAAAAGCTACTTATGCTGCTGAAAATAATTCTAACGGTGATGTTCTTGTAGCTTTTGCAGGAATCCTAAAATCCAATGATGAATGGATTCTTGACTCAGCTTGTACTTTTCACATGAGTCCAAACAGAAGCTGGTTTACAAATTATCAACCTGTAGAAGGTGGCTCCGTATTGATGGGTGATAATGCACCATATAAAGTCACTGGAATCGGTTCAATTCAAATCAAGATGTTTGATGGTGTTGTCAGAACTTTGTCTGATGTTCGACACGTTCCAGGTTTGAAAAGAAACCTTATTTCTTTAAGTACTCTTGACCTTAAAGGGTACAAATATTCCGGTGAAGGTGGAGTTTTAAAAGTTTCAAAAGGCGCTATGATTGTTATGAAAGCCGATATCAAATCAGCAAACCTGTATCATCTTCGGGGTACAACAGTAACAGGTAATTCTAATGTTACTTCAAATTCATCTACTGATACTACTAACCTGTGGCATATGCGTCTTGGGCACATGAGTGAACTTGGTTTGACAACTTTAAGCAAAGGAGGATTGCTTGATGGCCAATGCGTTGGCAAACTGGAATTCTGTGAACACTGCATATTTGGCAAACACAAGAGGGTGAAATTCAACACCTCGGTACATACTACAAAAGGCATTTTGGAGTATGTACATGCTGATTTATGGGGACCATCTCAAGAAGCATCACTAGGAGGTGCTCGTTATATGTTGACAATTATTGATGATTATTCAAGAAGAGTTTGGCTATATTTCTTGAAGCTTAAATCTGAAGCATTCTCTGCATTCAAAGAATGGAAAGTCATGGTGGAAAACCAGACCGGTAAGAAGGTCAAAAAGCTTCGCATAGATAATGGTATGGAGTTTTGTTCAAATGAATTTAATTCATATTGTAAACTAGAAGGAATTGTTAGACACTACACCGTTTCTCACACACCCCAACAAAATGGTGTAGCTGAACGTATGAACAGAACCATTATTTCAAAAGCCCGTTGTATGTTATCTAACGCAGGATTATCTAAGCGTTTTTGGGCAGAAGCTGCTTCTACTGCATATTATTTAATTAACATGTCACCTTCTATTCCACTTGATAAAAAGACTCCTATTGAGGTATGGTCTGGCTCCCCAGCAAACTATTCAGATTTAAGAATTTTTGGTTGTCCTGCTTATGCTCATGTTGATAATGGAAAATTAGAGCCTAGGGCAATTAAATGTATCTTTCTTGGTTACAAGTCCGGTGTGAAAGGATATAAGTTATGGTGTCCTGAAACTAAAAAGATCGTAATTAGTAGAAATGTAGTATTTAATGAATCAGCTATGCTACATAAAGATTCTTCTACTAATATTCCTGTTGAGAGTCAACAAAAGACAAGTGTGCAGGTGGAGCAATCTGTTGACTTAGAACATACACCAGAAAAAGAAAACTCTATTGATCAAAATCAATCAGTAGAGCAAGAGTCTTCTACTCCTACTCCTACTCACCAACCACAACGTTCTATAGCAACTGATAGACCTAGGAGGGTCATTCATCCTCCCAAGAGACTTATAGAAGAAGCAAACATTGTTGCTTATGCTTTAAACGTTGCTGAAGAAATTGAAGGTATCAAAGAACCTTCAACTTACACGGAAGCCATTACTTCAGAACAATGCAACAAATGGATAACTGCCATGCATGATGAAATGGAATCTCTTGAAAAGAATGGCACTTGGGAGTTGGTGAAATTACCAAAAGAAAAGAAGCCTATCCGCTGCAAATGGATTTTCAAAAGAAAAGAAGGTATTACTCCTAATGAGGAAGCAAGATTTAAAGCAAGGTTAGTTGCTAAAGGCTATAGCCAAATTCCAGGCATTGATTTTACTGATGTCTTCTCTCCTGTTGTTAAGCATAGCTCAATTCGTACTTTACTTAGTATTGTTGCCATGCATAACTATGAGCTTGAGCAGTTAGATGTCAAAACTGCATTTTTACATGGTGAATTGGAGGAAGATATTTATATGGAGCAACCTGAAGGCTTCATTATCCCTGGAAAAGAGAACTTGGTATGTAGATTGAAGAAATCTCTTTATGGGTTAAAACAGTCCCCAAGGCAATGGTATAAGAGGTTTGACTCTTTTATGCTATCTCAGAATTTTAAAATATCAGATTATGATAGTTGTGTTTATTTTAAGTCAGTCAATGATTCATCAATATATCTGCTTCTTTATGTTGATGATATGTTGATTGCTGCGAAAGATAAACTAGAAATAGCAAAACTGAAAGCACAACTAAGCAAAGAGTTTGAAATGACGGACTTAGGTCCAGCCAAGAAAATTCTTGGTATGGAAATTACTCGTAACAGACAGCATGGAAAACTATACCTAAGTCAAAAGAGGTATATTGAGAAAATTCTTCAAAGATTCAACATGCACAAAGCCAAACCAGTGAGTACTCCGTTAGCTGCACATTTCAAACTGTCTTCAGCATATTGTCCAAAGACAGATGATGAAATTAACAACATGGCGAAAGTTCCGTATTCTAGTGCAGTTGGTTCTCTAATGTATGCCATGGTATGTTCTCGCCCTGATTTATCTCACGCTTTAAGTGTTGTTAGCAAATATATGGCTAACCCAGGAAAAGAGCATTGGAAAGCTGTTCAATGGATTCTTAGGTATTTATGCGGTACTTCCAATGCATGTTTACAATTTGGAAGTTCTGGTGAAGGACTGGTGGGCTATGTAGATTCTGATTATGCTGGAGATTTGGACAAAAGAAGATCTTTGACAGGTTATGTCTTTACCATTGGTGGATGTGCTGTGAGTTGGAAGGCAAGTCTACAGAACACTGTCGCCTTATCCACAACTGAAGCAGAGTACATGGCAATTTCTGAAGCTTGTAAGGAAGCTATTTGGTTAAGAAATTTATACGGTGAACTTTGTGGAGACACATCTCACACAAAGATTTTTTGTGATAGTCAAAGTGCTATTTATCTCACAAAAGATCAAATGTTTCATAAGAGGACGAAACATATTGATGTACGTTATCACTTTATTCGAGATGTTATTTCCAAAGGTGATATTCAAGTTCAAAAGATTAGCACTCATGACAATCCGGCGGATATGATGACGAAGCCGGTTCCAGCAACTAAGTTTGAGCTTTGCTCAAGCTTGGTTGGTATGACAATCTAATTTCAAGGATTGTCGGCACACGATGATTTTATAATGAGGAGTTCTACAAATGGAAATTTGTCTCAAGGTGGAGTTGTTTGATTACTTATTGCTTTTAAAGTCAAGGTGGAGATTGTGAAAGATGCCTTCAAAAGCAAAAAGCAAAGTCAAATGAAATAAACATGTGGGCCCCACATGAACAGTAATCAAACTCAAATTCCAATTGAGTTATGCACGTGAAGTTTGAACGACGAATGTTAATACGGCGCCTCAATTTGTTTTCAACAATTGCAGCGAAAACGCGGCTAATCATCCCTATAAAAGGGGATGTTCTTATATGCAATCAACACACACAAATACACAAAAACATTGAGTGATATATATACATAGATATATATTGTGAGGCTCTATGCATTAAAAAGAGAGAGATATATATTTTTCAGTTCCAAATCTTGTAACCTCCTTATTTTTCCCATATAGTGATTATCATCGGTTGTGCCCGTGGTTTTTTTTCCCGAAAGGGTTTTTCCACGTTAAATCCTTGTGTCCGCTTTTATTTTTCCTTTATCGTATTATTATTTTATTTTATTGTCGATATTATTTATTCATAACACACTCAACTCACAAATTACAAACACAAGAATTTAACGTGGTTCGGTCTAATCTGATCTACGTCCACCAGGTAACTAGAAGTTTTATTGCTCTGTGTTTTTTGTGTTGTGTGGTACATCATAACCCTTTAACTATCCTCTATATATACTATCAAAGGAGATCAATATTTCAACAAAGGTGAGTAGCCAGCCCCTTTTTTCTTTTGATTTTCAAATGTTTGACTCACCAAACTTTGACAAAAAACTTCACCAACCTAACAACAGGATCATCAAACCCTCCTCCTCTTGGTTCTGCTCAAACACAAGAAGACCAGGAGTACTTAAATACAAGAAATGCCAATGTTTCCAATTTCATTTCTGTACAGCTTTCCGGTGAGGGAAACTACCATCTTTGGGAGAAGCAGATGCTTTGCCTCCTGGAAAGTTACCGTATTCAGAGCATTGTAGATGATGATCATTCGAGGTCGAAACAATATGACAGTCTTGTTAAAGGTTGGATTTTTGGTTCAATCAGTGAAGGGCTACTTGACATTGTTGTCGATCTTGCCTCGGCCAAAGAGGTTTGGGACAGCCTCAAATCCTTCTACGGTCCAACTATAACGAATTCTGAACAAGGTATGTGCATGATAAACTGATTGCAACGTTTGAATTATATGAACTTATAATGGTTTGCTGTCTTCAAGTATTGACTGCTAGTTTTACATGCATAGATTTTTAACATGATATCACTATCTAGTGTTCATTATTGATATCATATGGGATGTCGAAAGCCAAATGTAGTATTTGTTTTACGCATTTGTAGATGCACATTTCAAAAACTCATTTTATGCTTTACATTTGTTAAAGCTTTGCTACTAATGAAGCATCGACATCTTCTAGTTTACAAATAGCTTAATATTTTCTAAATGATATATTTGTGTAAAAGCGTCTCTCTTTAATTTTTCGGAGGTTGATCACCCGAGATCGGTCTTTACCAATTACATTGCCATTTTATTGAAATTTCAGAAGGGTACAAAGATTCACCCCAAAAGAAACAGAAAGGAAAAATAATAAGCGAAGACAATGATAGAGTTCCAACAAAAAGGAAAACAGAAGACAAAGATGTAGTTCTATCAAAAACAAGAACAAAAGGCAGAGATGTGCCTTCAGCAGAGCATATAGGGGACGTTCCAACTGAGATAATCGCAAAAGGCAAAGATAGAATTCCAACAGAAGGGCGATGGTCTGATAATGAGTTAATCACAACAGAGGTACGCAACATGTTGTGGACTGCTAGTATTGAGGGAGGGACATTGTCGAACTTAGAAAGGCGACTATGGCGGAACAAAGATTTAATCGATATGGCAATAGACACGGATGGAAACAAAGTGCTTCATGTAGTGGTCGGAAGAGGCAATAACTATTTCGTCAAGCGCATACTCTCGTTCATAGTAGATAAAGATTTACCTACCATGACAAATGGGTCTAGAGGCACAGCCCTTCATATTGCTGCAAGTGTTGGCAACACAAAAGCAGCATGTCTCTTAATTAAAAAAAACAGAGGTTTATTGGAAATTAGAGACACGGAAGGTAAATCACCTTTGGATAAAGCCTATGACAATATGCATCTAGATACCATTGCATACTTGTTAGAAGCCACCAAGAAAATGTCTCCTTCAAGTCATTTTCCTAGACCTTCTGAAAAAATAGGTGCCGCCCTTCTTATTCATGCAATTTCTGCAAAGTACTATGGTGAGTAGCCAATCAATATCGTATAAATATATACCATGAATCAAATATTGCTGCTTTGATATTCACAGTCTTTCGAAAATGCTTGCAGATTTAGCAACAGATTTATTAATGCAGTTTCCTGAATTTGCTGTGGAAAATGACAAAGTACTAATGGCAATAGCTAAAACCTTTCCAAGTGGGTTAGAGTATGACGAAACATTTATATATCCAAGTATAAGTATGTAATAGACATACTTTTTCTCTTTAATTCCCTTTTCCTTTCCAGGGTGATTAACTATCGTTTTTCTCTTTCAGTTATGAGGGATATATATCCTATTGTAGTCGAGAAAGCCAAAGAACCATTTTGTCTGTTTGTAGATTTCTACAGATTGATGAAAGATTCATGGGATACATTGGAAACGGTGTATCGGAAAATTGTGTTTGTAGTAGTCTTGATATTATTTCGTGAGTCATTGATAACCATTCAATACAACTCGAGAATTAATCATATGTTACAACTCAAATAGTATATTGTATTTTCCTAATAAAATCACGTGCTTACGCTTGTGCTTGTACGAACAGAAATGCCGCTGCTGACGCTATTGTGGATCTTTGTCTTGATTCGCCTCCTCATATGGATGGTTTACTTCACATTCTTTATATTCTATTACCTCTTGTGGGATGTTACTGCAAGATTAGGTAAGAGCATATGGAGTTCATCAACGCAATGCATATAAATTTGAAGATTCTTTTTAAATAATTATTTTCCAACTTGTTGCAGGGGTTCCACCCATTAAGCATATAGTGGAGAAAAAGAGGGAATGGGAAAAAGCAAAACATGTTCTAAATTTGGTATGTAACGAAATTGACAAGCAGAAGCGCACTGATCAGTATTTCAAAGAACCAATTCTTGAAGCTGCGCGTCAAAATGCTTCTGAGGTTGTTGATCAGATTCTAGTGAGATCCCCTGAAGCAATTTGTTACCAAGATAAAAGTGGGCATGACATTATACAGTTAGCAGTCATACACCGGTCAGAAAAAATTTACAACCTTATCTATATCATTGGGGAGCGTAAGAACATTTATAGAAAAATAGAAGATTCTTCAAAGAACAATATGTTGCACTTGGCTGGAAAATTAGCTCCTCCACAAAAGCTGAAGCGTAGTAAAGGTGCAGCATTTCAACTACAAAGAGAACTTCAATGGTATGAGGTATTATACCCTAGCTAAGTGAATTGTTAACCATAAGTGTAGGGAACTACTATTTCTTTTTTCGTTGTATATTAGCATAAACCAGATATATTAATTCTACAGGAAGTGAAGAAGATTGTGTTTCCTACGTACATCATTAACGAGAACATTCTTATGGAGAGACCGGATATGGTGTTCACACTACAACACGAGAATTTAGTGAAGGAAGGAGAAAAATGGATGAAAGCGGTAGCAGAATCATGCAGCATCACTGCATCACTAATCATCACAATCGTATTTGCAGCAGCAATTACTGTACCGGGAGGAAGTAATCAAGAAACAGGCATTCCCTTGTTTACAGAAGACGTTGCCTTCACGATCTTTGCTTTATCAGATGCAATCTCACTATTTGCATCCAGTACAGCATTACTAATGTTCTTGTCGATTCTCACTGGACGTTTTGCTGAGCAAGATTTTCTGGTTAGTTTGCCAAGACGAATGCGTATTGGTCTTTGCACCTTGATGATATCTACAACTGCCTTGATGGTGGCATTTGGCGCGACCATGTTCATTGTTTTTTGTGGTAGAAAACCGTGGATGCTTGCTCCGATTTGTGTATCAGCTTTCCTCCCGATTGCATCATTTGGTACTCTTCAGATTCCCCTCATAGTAGATCTGTTTCGGTCGAGATATGTTCCAATCTTCGGCAACAAAGTCCGCAAGAATAGATATAAATTTGATAGGAATACAATATGGACGCTTTTTTCGTGGTGAAATTAGTATGGGCGTTGTATTGTATTGTATTTACCCAAAATAAAACTAAATGGATATACAAGGAGAACACTAACAATAGGCGATCATCGTCTAATAAACTTAAGATATATCAATTATTTTCTATGCATAAAGTTGCCAACATGACATGTACGCACGCACGTGCACACACACACACACACACACACACAGAGATATATGTAAGAATTTAGGATTTTCGATTGCTTGGAATCCACTGAAAGGCGTGAAACATTTTCATATTGAAGTATTTCGACAGTACAATCAAAATCTCAATCGGATACAATTCAAGTGTACAAAATAAGAGAATGATGAAGAATATGATTTTCGTGTGTACCAGAAGCTCGACCCCAGCTAGGGGCTCTGTCCCTTAGACCCTACCAGGGGTTGCGACCCCTTGGACCCCGCTACCAGGGGCGCTGCCCTCGGACCCTCATTGTTCAATGGCTTCGTCTTTGAATACCGATATACGTTAAATCTGAGTAAACTCAAACATGTGTGCACTTTGCACCACCCTTACTTGTTTAATATTTATCAAGATTACATTAGTCAAACAAGCTTATCCCATTACACTTAATTAATATTGCTGATATAAATCACCAACAATCCTCCCCCATTTAAGTGTAATCTTGATTAACTTAAAGGAAAGTCATAACAAACAACAAACTAATGCATACGTGAAATGTGTTAACTTGACACTTATTTTACTAGCCTGTGTCATATCCTTCAATAAGCATTTAAAGCCAAGTCCCTAGCTTCTTGAAGCGGCTAAAATTCATGCTTAAATAGGTAGTCCTTTTACTCTTGCACCTACATATGCAATTTTTCAAAAGAACTATTAAGAAATAAAGTTTCAACCACCTTTACTTGTAATTCTGATACCTTGGGATGATGTTAATTATGTGTTCCAATCTTTACATATTATGCTTTCCACATTGAATTCAACATTTAATCTTACATAAGATGGGAATTTGGCATGTTGATATGAAATATTTCAAGTGGACTTTAAACCCATACCTACAGTCGCCTTGTACATAATATTTCTAGCTAACCCTTTGGTTAGATGGTCGGCTAAATTCAGCCGAGTTCTCACAAACTCGACAGATATCATACCATTCATGATGAGCTCACGGATCATGTTGTTTCGAACATCTAAATGTCTAGACTTTGCGTACATATACAAACACACGTCATCAATTCTTCATATACATATGATCAAATTCCCTATAAATACAAGCGATGAAGAAGTGTTAGTAACGGCATCTACTTCCCCATTCAAATGGCAGGATCATCAAACCCTCCTCCTGATGCTTCTGCTCAAACACAAGAAGACCTGGAGTACTTATATACAAGAAATGCCAATGTTTCCAATTTCGTTTCTGTAGCTTTCCGGTAAGGTAAACTACCATCTTTGGGTGACGCAGATGCTTTGCCTCCTGGAAAGTTACAGTATTCGGAGCATTGTAGATCGTGATCATCCGAGGTCGGAACAGTATCAGAGTCTTGTTAAAGGGTGGATCTTTGGTTCAATCAGTGAAGGGCTACTTGGCACTGTTGTCGATCTTGCCTCAGCCAAAGAGGTTTGGGACAAACTCAAATCTTTCTACGGTTCAACTATGACGAATTCTGAAGAAGGTATGTGCATGATAAATTGATTGCAGCATTTGGACTATAGCTAATCCACATATGCTTAATATGAACTTATCGTTTGCTGTCTTCTAGTATTGACAACTACTTTTACATGCATAGACTTTTAACATGATATCACTATCTAGTGTTCATTATTGATAGCGTATGGGATATACAGTACCTATGTGCTGTAATGATAACTAGCAAAAGCATACACTAAAATATTGAAAACCATTGAGCATGCAACTACTATCATACCTGTGTCTCATGGTTACTGATACGTCCTCGGGGTCGTGCCTAAGGCCACCTCCTTCGCCGGATCCATTCATCCACGAGTAAGTTTGTTTCATATATTTATTTCATATATTTATTGCTTTTCAATAAGTTTTTAGTATTCGTTAAATACAATCTAATTGTTCATTATTTATAACTAGCAACTTTGTACCCGCACGATGCAACGAGATGTCGTACTAAAAAATGTTAACCTAATTTTGGAAAATATAAAAACACCAAAACCTCTGTTGAAAGAACAGAGAAGGTCTTCTTTTTGCTTTCTCTTATGTTAGTTAACATGGCTTACTATGAAAGTATATAGCGATAATGGGGTATTTTTTTTTTCAAATTCTAAATGACTTGATAAAAGCCTGAAGTACACTGCTGTAATGAATTTTTTTGAAAACAGAATGCTAAGAATAATTAATGATTTAACCAATGTATAATGCAATGCAACAATGCGATTCACAAAAACAAAGTAATGATTTAACCGACGTATAATGTTTTAATACCAAAAACAATTGAAAACACATTTCTATAATGAAGTAGAGTTATCTCAAAATTCCTGTGTTGCCACAGTAAATTTATGTATATATAAAAGGCAGGTCATAATATACATTACTGATACGATTAATTTAATTATGTATAAATGTGCAATTCGGTTGGTAAAAATAAAAAGACAGAAAATAATTAAAGAAGTGGGTTTTAAAAAAAAGTTGTCAAACAATTTAAAGAAAAATCTATTATATATGAATAAGTTTAAAAAAGTACAAAAACCCGTGGACCAAACTTGTAAAACTAATATAATATTGAGATAAAATTATAAAAGTAAACCAAATTCGTAAAAACATTGGAAGATGAGCTAAAACTTCAAAAATAAAAATTCTAAAATTTTATAACTTTTGGACCAAATATGTAAAAGAAATTGAAAATTAAGAAAAAAATTGTAAATAAAGGAACACCTTGAATGACAAATGAAATAGAGTCTACAATGTGGATGCGTATTCACTAAACCGTTAAATTATGTGAACTTTAAAAGTATATATATATATATATATATATATATATATATATATATATATATATATATATATATATATATATATATATATATAATCAGGATCCGAGAAGACTCTTCTTAAAGTGAGGACTTGCGAGAACACTTTAAAAAAATTGAAAAAAATATTAAAAAAATATAAATAATAAAATGGATCATAGTACTATATCGGAGAAAAAAAAGATTCAAAAAAAAAACTTTTCGATCATTATTTTTTTTATAATAAAATAATGATCCAAAATAAAAACAGAAAAATTGCATCATTACGTTTTGCAATGATGCAAAAAAAAATTTCAAATTTTTTTTGATAATGATATAGTACTATTCTCGATTTTATGATTTGTATTTTTTTTATATTTTTTTTTCAATTTTTTAAGGTGTCCTCGCAAGTCCTCACCGAAAAAAGAGTCCTCACCGTTATATATATATATATATATATATATATATATATATATATATATATATATATATATATATATATATATATATATATATATATATCTATACTATACTATAAACCATATATAAATTACAACACTTTAAAGCACAAATGTCTTAAAATCTTAAAATTGTACATCTTATTTATGCATGATTTATTAAAAAAAATAAAAATTTATGCATGATTTATAAATGAAGAGTGGATACCAATTCAAACCCAAAATCCCGGTATATTGAAATTCAAATTTCAAATTTTGAAACTGAGAGAACACCCTATGACCCGATGTCTTCTTTTAACCTGCCTGCCTCTATTCTTTTTAATCATGGCTTTCTCTTTATCGGTATCAGTCAACTTCCCCTGTAAACCCAACCCACTATGCGTGTCGATTTAATGGATGAATATAGAGATGAACATCACCATGATCGTGTTTCTGAATATCTTTTTAATTGGATTTCAGGTCATTTGGCATAAATGGGTCTTTTCATATAGAACAATACACGCATCTCCGAGTAAGGATACAACCAGACGCTGTAATCTCTCTTTTTTCTCTTTGTAAACTTTTATATCACTCTCTCATACTCTATTGGCCGCGCCTCTCTCTTTAGGGAAACACCAAATCTGCAGGTTTTTTACACACATCTGAGGGTTTGAACTTCATATTTTTTATCAAGGTTTTGATAGTTGCTTTTCTTTTTTGTTGATTATTCACAGAAAAGGAACGCGAAAATCATCTTATAGCTACCACGGAGCCACCACGCACTACCACAAAATGTCGACGACCTTCGGATCTGACAATCATCACCGCCTTCTATTTTATATTTGAATGAACTAAACTCTCCCACCCTTTCAAGCTTTAATCAGTCAAAATCGTCCCTAATAGAAGTAATTCTTCTTAATGTTTGTGATTTGCAGTACTGGTTGTCAAGATGGAGAAACCCAAAGGTGAGCTTACAGGAGTCGTCAAACCCTAAACTCAATAATTTTGTTCATGAAGCTCACGGATCTCCGATGCTCCACACTCATCTCCGGTATGAAACCCTAACTGTATTTTGTTCAAGATCTATGATTTTTAGTATCTCTCGACTTTTTTGTTCATTTTGTTGAATCCCAAACTTTGTTACGTTTGTAGGTTTTTACTTGAAACTGACTATCAAGTTTCGACATTTGGAGAGGTATTGTATTTTGTTGATTGGGTTTTTGTTCGATTTTGTTTTTCTTATTCCCCATCAAAATTTAATTTATTCCATACTTGCCATGACTGTTTATTATGCACCCCCTTGGCCATCTAGATTGTACCTCTCTTATCTTCAATTCTGCACATTCACTCCATGTTTGTTTCCTCTGTTATAAGATAAGTTACAAATCTATCATTTTTGTTTATTGTTTAATGATTTCATTGTTAGAGTTTTTTTTAGATTGGTCAGATTCATTTAATCGGTTCAAAAATTCAACTTACCATTTTATCTCGATTTACAGATCTTTCAATTGGCTCACATTATCAACGTTTTACTGCCTAATCATTATGTATATTTGACCAAAGCATACTTGAAATAGGCTAAAGAGGTATCAGAAACAAAAACATGTACGTATCTATTGAGACGTTGTGGGAAATGAGTCAATTGTTTCTATTATTTTTGTACTATTATCTATAAGGATTAGGGTTCTGAGAAATGAGTCATTTGTTTCTATTTTATTATTTTTACTTTCTGTTTTGTTGAGCAGATCCATGATGGGTTTATTATCGGTGGATGGTAGATGCTTACAGCATGACTGAATCTCATCCTGTTGGTAAGTTTAAGTTCATCCTCTCTTTTCTGTTTATAGAAATTAATTGTACTCTAATTTCCATCTGGTTTGACTATTTTCGTAAATAAATGCAAAAATATAGACAGAGAAAAAGGGTCAATTATCGGGAACCAGAGATGTACTTTAAGAACATTTGTATGATGGCTTAGAATCAACATATGTTTGGTTCTTTTATTATTTTCCTTTTGTAAATTGGGGTTTTTTAAATACAATACTTTTTTCAATATTATTAAAGTTAAAAGGAGCTGAGATCGTGTAAGTGTACCATCAAAGTATTAAAACTGTATGATGTGGTCAAAAGTTCGATGCCCTAACTGAGAAGATCTTGACAAGCATGCCAAGTGTTCGAAAAAATGCTCCACAGAGATGGATTGAAGATTTTTTTATAAATAAAGTACAAGGGAACGAAAACAGAGGTTTTACTATGTGTATCTTTGCTGGATTGAAGATTTTTTTTATAAATAAACGTACAAGCAAGCTGGATGAAGTTGAAGCACTCACAAGGTACTTCCAAATTTGACTTTAAAATATCCGGTAATGTTGGAGCACATAACCAACTACTACTAGCAATAAAGTGCAAAGAACTATCGTTGAGCAATCTGGAAAACAACAAACCAGTTTTGGCTCATGGTCATAGAGACAAGACGTATCCTAGAAGTCTGATGCAGCTAAGTTGCCTACCATTTTATACACAAACAATGTTTATTTTTTAGACTGAATAATGTATCTAAATATGAGTAAGTGACCATTTTACCCTTTTAATACTCCAACAAACAAGTTTCATTGCATACATCAACAAATATTAAAAGCTAAAATTCAAAAATTAGTATAGAATTAACATATCTGATATGAGATATTTTTAAGTTGCTTTTTATTTTGATGAACCTAAACTGGGCTAAAGTTGATTGCTATTTTGCCTTCTCAAATGGGTTAAAGTTGGTTGCTATTTTGACTTCTCGAATGTTTTAAAGTTGGTTTCTATTGACTGTTAGACATGTTTCTTGTAAAGTTGTTTTGGTTCAATTATAAAGCGGTGCTTCAATTATGTCAAGAGTTGGTGATGTTAAAAAACCTATGATGTTATTAATACGAACTTGTTTATGTAGTTTAGCATGAAAACTGGCACATGCAAACGCACACTCTCTCTGTTTCTGTTTTTATCTTACCTAACAAAATCTGGCCGGATCTATAATACTAAATTTCATCCTTCTGCCTTTGATCACCAAGTATGGACAGAGAATACATAATTATATTTTTTTTTGTAGGTTATCAGGGTGAGTGGTGTTGTTGGCAGTTTGATGGTCATTGGCAGTAGTTAGATCCAGCCTAATCTTAGTTTTTTGCAGTTATATATGTTTTGATTTTATTTATGATGTGTGAAAGATGGGGTTCCGTATCCTTGTCAAATTTGTCTATATTTATGTTCTGTGATTGCCTGATCTGATAAAAATAATGGAAAAAGAGAACCAAGAAAAGGTCAGTAGGAGTGTTTTAAAGCACATGAAGTGTTTCTGCAAAACACTACATTGAGTTCAAGCATGGTCATGATTCTGCTACTAAAAGTTTTAGGTAAGATGTTTTAAAGCACATGAAGGGTATGCTGCAAAATACTCATGAAATGGGTTTTGCTTTTCGTTGTTGCTGGAATAGGATAGAAAAGTTGTAAATAAAATGTCAAACTTATAAGAAAAGTCTGGTTAAAATCATGAAACGATTCATACTTAACATTATGTTATCGGTTTATCGGGAATCAAATTTTAATTATCTGGATATCATAACCAGAAGAATATAATTAAAGATGAGTGTTATTTTTTGACACATTATTTTTTCTATTATTTAAGGTAAATAATTAACCAATAATGGGATGCACGAATCGATTTAATTTGTATACATACCATCAGTTTTCGTTTAATTGTATTGTTAGTTTCTTTTCGTTTATAGTATATATTTTTAAAGAATCATAATGTATTTTTGTAATAGTAATAAATAAAAGTTTGAAAATTATGAAAGTTTGAAAATTTTGAATAATTTGAAAAGTTTAAAATTTTGAAAATTTCGTAAACTTGAATATTTTGAAAATTTGAAATTTTTGGAAATTTGAATAATTTGAAAAGTCTGAAAATTTGAATGATTTTGAATAGTTTGAAATTTTTGAAATATTCAAAATTTTCGGAATTTGAAAATTTTGAATAATTTGAAAATTTTGAAAATTTCGGAAATTTGAATAATTTGAAAAATTTTAAAATTAAATAATCTTAAAAGTTTGAAAATTTTGAATACTTTGAAAAGTCTGAAAAGTTTGAAAATTCAGAAAATTTGAATAATTTTGAAAAGTTTGAATTATTTAAAAATTTCCGAAATTTGAAAATTTTCAGATTTTCGAAATTTGTAAATTTGTAAATTTTGAATAATTTGAAAAGTTTGAAAATTTCAGAAATTTGAATAATTTGAAAAGTTTTAAAAGTTTTAAAATTGAATAATCTTAAAAGTTTGAAAATTTTGAATAAATTGAATTTTTTTTGAAAATTTTCCATAATTCATTGTATATTGTATATCATTATGATTTTAAATACTATATTTATTATATAAATAATAGTAAATAAATTGCTTTAAAGCTCCACTGGATAAAACTAACAGCCGACAAGAGCCTATGTTTACCAATGCTATGGGTACCAAAAATGGCGTCTTAAGGGAGCTCGATAGTAGAGGAGCTTACAAGGATGTGGCCACATTCATTTTGATCAGTTGCTTATGCTAGATAATTCTTTTCATGTTAATTAAAATGCTTCTTTTTGGACTAATAGGAAAAGAAAAATTCTAATGGTGTGTCTGTGTTCACCAGAAGCCCAAGATATAGCTCAGATAGTGGTGGGATGGCAGATGAAGACAAAAAAATGTCCAAAATTACCTCAACTTTGTACAATAGTAAGTATTTGTTTACATGGTGAGACACATTTATGATCTGGAGAAGCAACGTGTGAATTGATCATCGCCAGAAGCCCAAGAGATAGCTCGATAGTGGTGGGATGGCAGATAAACACAAAAAAATGTCCAAAATTACATCAAGTTTGTACAATAGGAAGTATTTGTTTACATGGTGAGACATATTCATGACATGGAGAAGCAACGTGGGAATTGAGCATATTATGTATTTAAATGATTTTTTTTAGTTAAACTATTATCACAATGCTTTCTAACTAAAATGTTTGTTATAACTCATAGTTATCTCAATTTCATAATGCCAATGAAGATTTACATCGGCATTAATGTTATTTGCCATATTTTATAGATGATAATGTCTCATATCTTTAGTAAAGTTCCCATAATTAATTAAAATATGATTACATTACGATTTCTTAAAAACAAAGATTTGATTTTATACAAAATTCAATAATAATATTGAGTTGATTTTAGACATCTGAACAACTACTCCAAAATAAAGTTTCACTTATAATTATTATTTTGGTGCAAGGACAGACAATTCCAAATGTTTGTGTTTTAGTGCAAGGGCTGACTTTTTGTCGAAAGAAATTACTCACCAAACTACCAACTCCCCCACCTACACCAAGATTTTTCATTTTAACCCAAAATTATATATAAAAAAGTAATCGCTACCGGGAACTATTCACCAAAACGAACTATTTGTAATCGCCGCATGACCCGGGTACTTGAGAATTATTCACCCTAAGAAAACTACTCGATAAAATAAAACTAATGCATGTCCACCAAAATAAAATTATAAATGAATGATTCTTCGTCCGACGATCGATAATTCAAATGAATTGACTATGCAGCTGCTCGAGAATTGATGTTCATATATACTAAAAAAAACTAGAGACATGACTCTCTTTTCGTGTAGTAAAGAAATTATACACAATGGAAGTAAACTATTCGTCGAAAGGAAGCAATGCCCGAAAATACTATTCGTCGCCTGCAAACACGTCATCGAAACAAATTATTTGTCGCCGCAGCATCGCGCGGGTACGCACCTAGTATATATATATATATATATATATATATATATATATATATATATATATATATATATATATATATATATATATATATATATATATATATATATATATATATATACAATTGTTGCTGTTAAAATGAGTCGATTACGGTTCATTTTGGGGTTTTGCTAACTTGCGTTTCTTCAAATACATTTATCTTCAATATAGTAAAGAAAGATGTATTTGGTCTGTTGGAATATAAGCTACATATGCAAGGAAAAGGATTTGGTTCGAATCCACCTCCAGATTTCAATTTTTATGTTTTTCACTTCACACTACTTACTTCCCACTCTTCAACTTTTGTTTTCTACAACTTTTACCATAATTCAAATTTGATTTATAAATTTGGTACATATATTTTTTTATAATTTTGCATAGTTTTTTTATTATTGTTTTAACTCACTTTTAAATAGTTTTACAAATTTGAGGTAAACGTTTTTCACAAGTTTTTTTTAAATGAATTTCTTTTAAATTCTTTTGCAACTTTTTTAAAAATTCTCTTTACAACTTCTTATGAATTTCTTTTAAATTCTTTTGTTTACGTTTTTTTAATAAGTAACATTTCAAAAAATTTCCTACTTTTTTTTATATCTTTACATATCCTGTTCTTCAAAATTATTATTATTTTTTAAATTTGAAAAACTTCTTTTATAACATCTTTGTAACAAATTTGTTTTTAAAGAATTTTGTGTTTTTGTGTATTTTAAATATTTATTTTTTTGGAATTTTTTACATAGCAAATTATACCGCAGCAACGCACGGAAAAATACGCTCGTTGGATACATTCTTATGTGGGTGCCTCTAAATACCTGGATCCACAGATTGATTAAAAAAACTTGTAAAAGGGCAAAAATTAAGTGAAAAGGTTACTATTAGTTTTTTGTTAGTAATAAAATAAGCAAATGTCTTATTTTTAACAAACAAATATAAATATTGACAAACATTTAAAATTATATTTAGAAATTTGTATATACCTAATCTAAAAGCTTTTTAAAAACAAAAATAAATTGTTTACACCAAAAAATCAATTAATTTTAAAATCAAAATTATCATAATAGGATTAAGGGACGACCTATAATTAATAATAACTAGCGTGGAACCCGTGCTATGCACGGGTCGGGGGGAAAGATAAATGAAAGGAGGAAACGCACCATGTGGAAGGAACTCTGTTTTGGCATAATGTATTTGCGACTGGAAGGTCACGACTACTACAAAAAAGGTCCAATGAAGATGAAAGCTCCTTAAATGTACACCTCCTTAAATGACCCAAACATACCTCATGATCATATTAATCTGCATAACATATTATATAACCTTGTTTACCTTTAAAAAACAAAAAATATGATGAAAATATATGAAAGAGATTAATGACTAACCATTAACATCAAAGAAAATCTGTTGATTTTTCCTGTATTCCCACCATATGAGCATCAGAACAATCCATGTTATTACGCAAATGCCACTGAGGCTTGTCCAAGAGCAATAGCCAAATGGTTTGCACCTACTTCAATCTAAAGTTCATATATGCTAACTGTTGAATAGTAGAAATAAAACAACGGTTTTCATATAAAGTTGCATCAATATCCTCAAAAATAATTAGGGTTTTAATTCCATTTTGAAAAGAGGAAATTTTGTTCTCTTTTCCAATTGGTTTAACATTTTTTGAATCTTGATGCAAATATTCAAACAAATTATTTCATAATCATGCATATTATATAAAATTAGAAAAGAAAATAGAATTTTCAAACCATTTAAGCCAGTGTGACTCTAAAGCTTCCCCAAATGTTTTCTTCACTAGGGCACCATTTCTCCAATCTGATGTATTCACCTAAGTATTTTCAATTTTTCATCATTAAAGATTCATTCATATGAATTTCAAGATTTTCAAATAATTATATATTAGCATACCTTATCAGATACCAGAATCTAAATTCCCCAAAAACCAAACACATCCAAAAAAAAAGATGCATCGATAAAACAATGGAGAAAACCTCACGTTTGAATTACTGATTCCATTGAAGCTAGGATTAGGATGATACCAGGTTTTTGTTTAAAGGCAATGGAGAAGGGTTCTTTTGCAGGATGGAGACTGCGAGCTTCTGGTGGTTGGATTCGGAATTGCCGATTCCATTCCAAGTGTTTTCAGTAGACAGTTCCTTTCCTGAAAAGTGACAATAAAATAAGGATATCTTTATTGTTTCTAAAATTCAATCTTTATTATTTTCTGAGTTGCTTTTCTTGTTAACATTCATTTGAGAGCAATTGTTCTCTTTAATTGATGTGTCATGTTTTGCTTTCTTGTTACATAAAATGGAAAACCGATTCTTCACATCATTGTCTGTCCTGTAATGTATATTTTAACGAAATAACTTAGTTAATAATTAAGATCTTTAATGCAAAATTTGTAAATTAAACACAACATTTTATCTACCTGCCTGAAACCACTTTTGCTATCTCAGTCCATCTGTTCCCAAATATCTTTTAGGCCTGTAAATAAAGTAATTTACTCAATTTGTAAAAAATGTTGTCAGGTTGATGATTATATTATGTTTATTGGGTCCCATTTGTAATAGAGGGGACATTGATGACATGAAGTAGAATAGAAAGAATTTTGTGAAACTTTACCTCACATAAGAGCATATCTTCTTCTTGTGAGATTTCAACACATAACTGAAAGTAAAATGCTTTAATCAGGTAGAATTTCGAAGTACAATAGAATAAGAAGAAGAAAATACTACAATGTTGTGATTGAAAACAAATGAAAGTATGATGTTGTAATACAAAAACAAAAACAAATACATTATTAATATTTTCATTTCCCAGCAAAGGATTCACAACCAAATACCTTTCTAAAATGGAAAAAAAAATACAAAAAAGTCCTACCTTTATGAGGTAACATATAAATAAATCACAAATATTTAGGTTAGAGAAAACCCAACCAATTATTAATTACCTTTTAAATTTAACCAATTTGTTGGTAAACACCACACACGACCGGCTAATAGACAAACAATTTTGCACAATAATACAACTTAAGGAAAAGCATCCACTTATACAACTAATGTAATCCTATGTTCACAAGAATTTTTGAACCATAATAAAGTAGTTTCAAAGTACGTCTACAAGAAATTGTTTAAGGCTTATGAAAACAATGAAATGCGAGAGTTATCTCCTAGTGAGCTAAAAGATAAAAAAAATTAAAACCCACAACTTAAACCAATGAGTTAAAACCAGTGTTAAATCCTTCATTCAGATGCCACTTCAATGTAAACAAAGATAAAAATAGAAATAAAAAAACTAAAGGATTTTAGTGGGAGTGTGGGTACCGTCTTTCTCCCTTCCAAAAATTCAGGACTTCGACTCTGACGTGACATCTAGACCTATAACTTCATACTCACAAAATCAAATCAGGTCAAAAGAAAACTAAAATATTTCAGTTATAAATTTACTCATGTATGCTTACACTACAACCATTGCACATGTGTATGCTCACAGAGTCCATTAGCTATGGCCTTGATCCTCAAGTTGAAGAGAGCAGTTCTTATTCGCCGTCATTTCAGTTATATGGGCGGTTCCAGCTGCAACTGGCAAGCACAAAGCTGTATTTCCACTTTTTTTTTGAAGTTCTAAGTCCCGTTCTCCATTAACCCCAAAAGAGCATCAACGAACTTGGTGTATTGGGCCGATATTGCAATGTGAAGTGCCGTTTCACCATTATCGGTGATGGTAAATCGTGCCAGCTCTTTTCGTTTAGTAAGGATCTTATTTGCAGCTTCTGAATCTCCATTAATCGAAGCTTCATATAGAGGAACACAAGTATTGATGTAGTCTTCTTTTCCTTCAAAACAGTTTCAGAGTTAAGTCAACCCTCCTTTCATTAAAGGACAAGTGAAAGTATCAATTTATAAAGACGATCGATTTTAAGATACTAAATTAGTAAATTGCCTTCATGCAAGGATATTGCGATTGAAATGTTTCTAAATAGAACGTACCTTCAATTAGATCTTCACGAGGAAGTCTGTGAAGTAGCTAAGGTCACAGAATTGGGTAGATTTTACAAAGTAAAATGCTGCAACAGGAAGAAAATGGAAGTAGAAAGTTATAATAAACAAATAAATGGAAGTATGTTGCTATTTCTAGCTGTTAACCCCTTAGTTTACTTATAAAAATAACTATTAAAACATGAACCATAACCATTGCATATGAATATATGATCATAGTACGCGTATAAAAAAATACCTCTTCGAATTTTTCAAACTTTTGGGTATCCAACTCATCATTAACTTCTGGAATAAATGTGGCTTCCATTTGATAAATTATTTCCCAATCGATACCCCTAAACCAAGGATGAGCCTAACACAACAACAGATTAAAATGAGTCAATTTATTTAAAAATTGAGTACTTGGAATAAATTTCCAAGAATCTAGTAAAAGGACACACCATACAACACCTTTATTTCATCTGCACCTTTCGAGCCAAGTCTTTGGTTCACATTACAAAGCAGTTTGCTAATCAAATCTTTTGCCTCTAATGAAAGCCTTGCTTCTTCCGGAAACTTCAAATGCATTTTCCAGTTTACTATCTACAAAAGAATTAAGAACATTAAAGATAAAAATCCAAAAAAACGAAAGTAGTTTGCTATTAGTGCAAGTTTAGGAAAACAAAACGCCTGAATTTCTTGTAGATCTGTACAAACTTTATTGCATAAATGGTAATTTAACCCGGATTACAATCCACTTCTTTTATTTTCAAGCTTCTACTCATTAATTAGTTACAATAACGCTCATCCCTACCTATAATAACAATCAGTGGCCATTAGAGGATTGTTTTAGCACTTTAAAAGGATGAGGTCTACAAGAAATTTTCATACTTACCCATTTGTCAACCAAATCTTTTGCAAGCTTTTGATTGGATGCGGTCTCTTTATCATATTTGAACTTAAACCCAATAAATGAATTGTACTTCTTAATATCCATACTTACCCATGTGAGTTCCTGGACAACATTCATAGTAAAATCATAAACATGGATTATAACCTGAAAATATTAAAATTAACAGAAAATGCATCACCTGAAATGAATAAATAAGAAAACCAAAGACGTGGAAAACATGGGCCTGCTGGGAGATGTGTCCATAAAAAAACCATAAGATGTAAACCTTTGCTACTTAAATATGTTCTGAAATTGTAACAAATTTAAGGACATAAACACATAAAAATTTGAAGTAAACCTTAGCTACCTAAACAATGTTCTCTTTGAGGAATATTATCAAACACTTGGCGCACATCAAAGAACCAAAGAATTTGCAGCAACTAATCAACATATTTTATCCTAAAACCAAACATAAAGACCAATATTCAAATAAATAACAATAATCCCCAATTGGCTTAAACTATATCAACATGTTCCATAATTGAAACGACAAATAACCGTTATTTCCAATCACGAAAGCAAACCTTCTTATGATACACAAATCAGGGGGCATATGAATTGATCCCGATTTCAGAAATAAAGACTTAGATACACGTTATCGATTGTTAGGGTTTGTGAGGATTTCGCGATGGATAATAAAAAAGATGCCGTCGACATGAGCCGTAAATTCGAGAATGCAGAGATATACATGAAAATTTTGAGGAATTTACACGAAAAAAATCATAAATTCTTGATTTTTAATTTGAGTCGACGATATACCAGGAGAGTTTCTTGAGGACGAGAGAAATCGAATTGCTGGTTTGCTGCTTTACTCAGTCGTTCATCTATTTCTGTATGAGTCTTTCTCTCTCTAAAATCTTCAGTGAAGTGGTAGATAGAGAAAGCGATGGGGGAATTGGGCGTTGGGTTGCAAGAGTTGGGAAGATTTACAGAGTTTAAAAACGATATTTAGGTGTAACTAACCTGCATAAAACACAGCTCCAAGAACGACGATGAAAGAAAACACGAACCCAACAACATGCAAAGAAAATCAAAGAGCGCTTCCGATGAAAGACCACCGTACCGACGGGAATTCGCCACAGTAGTACAGAATGGAAGCGAATAAGGAAGAAAGGAAGATGAAACGGCAAGCATGGAAGAAGAAAGCATCTGGGAAGAGCACGTGTCAAAGCCAAAAAGATTAGACCCGTTGACCCGCGTGTAAACCCGAACTGGGAAAACCCAAAAATAAAAGGTAACAAAATGAACATCAACAATGTAAAGTAAAGACTTCATTTAAAACGGGCTAAAGTAACTCATTTTAAGATATAGAAAAATAATAAAACCTAATCTAAAAAGGTTAAAAGCATCAACACCAATGCCTTAAAAGTTAAAAAAAATAGTCTAAAAAAAGTGGCATTGGATAAAAATCGAAAATAAATAAAAAGTCATGGGAAAAAGAGTAAAAAGATCAAAGTTTGAGGAAAACATGTAGACGTGGGAGTTAGGGATGGCAAAAAACTCTATGGGACCCCGAACCCGTGGGACCCCGATCCCATATAGGGGTATTTTTCTTAAAATTTCGAGGGTGGAGGCGGAAGCGGGGAGGAATTAACCTCCGTTTCAATTTCGAGAGCGGTGGCGGGGTTGGCAATCCCGTTCCGAAACCCTACGGGCCCCGTATATATATATATATATATATATATATATATATATATATATATATATATATATATATATATATATATATATATATATATATATATATATATATATATATATATATATATATATATATATATATATATATATATATATATATATATATATATATATATATATATATATATATATATATCTTCTATACCTAATAATAAATGAAAATAAATTATGCCAAGTGTCAACTTATTAAGCCACCTTCTCCATCCTCCACGTGTCACTCAATTAGAAGAATCCGTAAAGCTTTTCCCGCCTAAAACATCATCCTTCGTCTTCTGTATTATCTATAGAAACAAATCAAATTTCAAAAAAGCTTATCATTTACAATTCAACATTTCCGAAAATATCCCTAAAAATCAGCCATTTTATCAACTTTAATTAGGTAAACTATCGATTATCATAACTGAATTGTTATTATAACTTTTTATCGACTATTATAGTTGTTTATTTGAGTTTGAAGATCTTCGGTTTTATCACATGTTTTCTTCTGGTAACTGTGAAAGCTGAATCTCTTATATAATCAATTTTCAATTCAACACGTCCAAGTTTCCAACACGGGTTTGAAGGGTAGACTTGGGGGTTTAAGGCAGATGAGTATAATGATGGGAAGATGACCAAATGCCTGGTACGTTTTTACACTATTAGATTGTTTCTGATAAAAAGGTTTTTGAAGGTGTTGATCTTAATCGTGATAAACCTAAATTGAGGTTTCTTTAACTGTTTTCTCCTTTTTCCCCATTTGAAATATTGGAGTAAGTCGTTTTAATACTAACTTCAATCCCGTTAATTGTTAAAGTATCTTAGTACTAAAAAGTAAGACTTGGCAGTAGCTTTTTGTGGGATGGAATATTGTTGTTTTAAATTTAAAGATACCATTTATATGTGTATGTAATCAAGTTTTTGCTTATTTTGCACTGGTGCTTTCAAATTGCTACTTATTTTATAGTGGAAGTACATTCATTTTCCTAGGCTTTAGACCTAACCGTAGCCAATTTAACGAAAACAGTAATCGAAAGTGACACTTTTGGCTCATTTATCTTAATACATATTTGTTTTAGATTCCTTTTGATGTTAGATAAGCGAGGAAGATGCTTGGTCAGCAGATCTGGAAGAAACCATAATGGATCCATACCAAGAGTTTTGTTTGTTATAGCAATATCCTTTAAAAATATTATTAAGTTTTTTTTTTGCTATAACAATGTACTTCCAAAATACCCTTTTATAAGTTTTTTTTTGTTATAACGATGTACTTCCACAATACATTTTCATAAGTTTCTTATGAAGCAATGTGCTTTCAAAATACCGTTAACCTTTATTTTTTAGATATTTATGGACCGAATTTTTAAAAGTGTAAGTTAACTTCGAAAATGTCGTCAACCTTAAATTTTTGGATACTCACTGCTTAGGGACCAAAATTGTAAATTACTATTATTTTTAAAAGTGTTGATCAACTGTAAATCTTCTATAGGTTTCTTTGTTATACCAATGTACTTCTCAAATTAAGGTTTTTTGTTCTGTTAGTTATGTGAGGGTAAAAATACGGATTTGATATAGTGAATTCGATTATTGTTGATTTAATTTCGTTTTGGGTATTGTAAATATGTGATTGCCTTGATTTTGAACTTTCATAATTTTGTCGGACGATAATGAAATGAATTTGGTTGAGGAACTGGATCTATCACCCCCCCCATCTCTCTTCCTCTTCCTCTTTGTGTTTTGTGTTATAGATCTACAATATGTGTCTTTTGTTTATATTTTGCAGAATGCCTTGATATTTTGGAACCAAAAACGGCCCATGTGGCTTCAAAAGGTAATTTATTTGTTTTATATATAATTTTACATGATTATTTACTTTTTACATATATTACTTTCAAGTTTCAAAGAAGACAATTTCCACTTGTTGTATGTTTTGCAATGACCATAAATAAAAGTTAAAGACAATCGCTATCTAAGGTTGGTTTGTTTTTAAAAGAACCAGTTTTCACACATGGTCAGCTCTATGTTGCTTTATCCAGAGTTAAAAGTAGACAATGACTTAAACTACTGATTTTAGATAAAGAGGGTAAAATTACAAATAGGACATCAAATGTTGTATACAAAGAAATATTTCGAGCATTTTGAATTATTATTACGTCTTTTATTTTTAGCATTATTCTTTTATTATTTTTGGTACTTATTATTCATTTTAATCATATTTTATTTAAACATAGCGTTCGTAATTCCTATCTAAAACCAGCAAAATTTATCATATAATATAAAATATCAAAATAAACAAAATTCACAAATGACAATTTTATCATCTACAATATTGATATTTTTCATATTATTTTATATATTTTTTAATCAACCCGTGTATTACACGGGTTTCTAACCTAGTATATATATATATATATATATATATATATATATATATATATATATATATATATATATATATATATATATATATATATATATATATATATATATATATATATATATATATATATATATATATATATATATATATATATATAGTTAAGCTATAGTATATAAAATATATTAAAATTAAATTTGGTGTATTTATATGACTAAGGGTTTGACCGTTTGACAAATATCACCTTTCCCTTTATCCCGTCGATCCCCATCCCCCATTCCCCATTTAAGAAAAATAAAAAATCGAGCCATTCCAAAAATCAGAAAATATGTCGTCCGCTCAATGATTTCTCAATCTTTTTCCCCTCTGTCTTCCTTTACCATCAACGACATTGTTGTTGGGCATCATCCGCCATTGCTCCAGTAAACAAGCTCTGTCATCGCTGACTGCTCTAGTAAAAAAAACGCTGCTGAGCCTCATCCCCCGCCATTACCACCAACGTTTAGCAGTGGTGGACCTCCGGTAACATACAACTGCCGACTACTCCGGTAATAAACACTGCTGTCGCAGATCCCTACGTTAGTCGTCGATCTCCTTCCCCTCCGTCTTCCTTCACTGTTGTCTGCAAAGCCTTCATCATCGGTTAATTTTCAGAAACAAGTTTTTTGATTTGGTTATTTTCTGATTTGTTTATAATCTGATTAGGTTATTTTCCGATTTGGTTAATGATGTTGCTTGTTTCTATTATCTGAGTTTTTGAAACATATTTTTTGATTTCGTGATTTGGTTGATGAACTCTATGTTCCAATTCAAGGATTTTCTGATTTGGTACTTGAATTTCTCATTTTAGGCTTCAAATATCATGTCTTTGGCTGATCAAGATCGAAGTCAGCCACATGATTCAAATACCGTCAAAGTTAGCCCAAAAATTGTTTTTTAGCACAAAAACGGACAGCCCAAAATCATTCGGGGTGGGGAAACGGGGGCGGGGGCAGAGAGGCTGTAGATTTCGGGGGCGGGGGCTGGGTGGGGGAACGGGGCGGGGACGGGATGCAATCCCTATCTCGTTTGACCTCGTTATATCCCTATCGGAGTCAAGCTACCACCTTCAATTGCAAATAAAGGCCAACAATTTACCGCTAAGCTAGCAAAGATATTCTATTTACTGGCCATCTAATTATAAAAAAGAATATGTAAATCTATTTAAATAATATTAAAATTTTACTGTTCATCCGCTCACAATCAGGTTAGGAGTTGTATGCAGGGGTAGTGAGTCTAAAACTATAGTTTTTAAATGCTGCAACATAATTAAGAAAAAAAATCAATATCAATACTATCATTAAAATTTAAAAATATATTTATTAATTATTAATATGTTATTTTATCTAAATATGTTAGATATTACTTTATTTTGTGATTTTTTAATACTACTTAATATTATTATGTGACGTATAGTTACATTACAATTCGAGGAATTTTATAATTGTTAGTTAATTTTTTAAATTAGATCATTACATGTTATAGTTCCGGACTTTTTAGTTCTAACTAGTGGGCAGCACGGGTCCGCTAGAAAAGTTGCGAGTCGAGTTTGTAGATTCAATTACCCTCAGCTAATATGCCTTTAATTCGATATTAACTTTAATAGAAAGAAACAAAGATAGGATGCTATATTACACAAACAAACAAAAGTACATTGCTATTTCTCGCATTCAGCCAAAAAGTAGGAAAGTAAGTTTGTTACCATCATCATAAACTTTGCTGCTTTCAGGAGCATTAACAACCACAGGGGTTGATGTTTTTGGTTTAGGTGAAGGCTTTGCGGGCCTAAAAGCATAAGAGAATACGTAAGCATAAGAGAAATATACTTTCATATAAACGTGTTTTAGGAAATATACGGACCCATATTTTGATTCTTTTAAGCCGAAAAAAAATTACATTGTCCCAAAAAGCGATTACGTTGACATAAGATGTAGGAGCAGGGAAGGTAGCTCCCATAAGAAAGTCGAAATAAAGCATTGTTATATTCAGAAAAATGTACCCAATAATAGCAATGTAATTTTAACGTTTTCTACTTGTCAAACAAACCACTGTACTCTAAAATATCTACCCAAATATTTTAATGTACTTTTCATTTTACTTCTTATCAAAGCTGAAAAATCTATTTAAATTACATCAATGCACTTTTCATTTTTTTTTTCATATCAAAGAATTGTATTCTAAAAAATCAACCCAATTATAGCAATAAACTTCTAATCTTTTTCTTATTGCCACTTTATACATGGAAAATTCCAATTTCCAAACAATTAAAACCGTAAAATTTTCTTTCTATTTGCACGACATTGCTAAAATTGAGTAGATTTTCAAAGGACAATGTCATATAAGAAGAAACGAAAGTACGATGCTACAATAAACAAATCAGCAAAAGTAGTTTGCTATTTCTTGAATGTAAAACTAATATTAAAGATACAAACCTGTGCGGGCCTCATGATTTTTGTGTCAGGATCATTAAGAGACTCTCGTCAGTGTGACAAATAGCCAGCCATTCGAGGAATTGCAAATAAAACAGAAAAAACTCTGTTGGGAATCCCATTGCCCTGTTTTAAAATCCATAAAAAAATTAAAAATCTTAACTTTTAGCAACCAAATTTGATAAAGAAAATCTCATACCTATAAATCAGCCCAGAATAAAAATCAACATTTGGGTGCAACTTCCGTTTCACAAAGTACTCATCTGAAAGTGCTGGTTGCTCAAGAGCAATAGCCACCTAGAATACTTCTTCAGCCAATTTTTTAATAACTTTTGCTCTCGGATCATACTTTTTGTACACACGGTGACGAAAACCCGACATCTTTCGTCTACTGTAACCATGAATTTGTACATGATGAAAAATCAAACATCAAAATAACATTTTATGTTAATATTTAGAAAACTATATCTTATACGAGTACTAACCTCTTTTTGACACCTTCAATGAACTCTGGAATATTATTGACAGTTCCAATTTCGTTTATCATCTTTAAGACAGCTTACAACACATGAAAATTAAGTCTTATTTGTTAAAACAGATTAAAATTCTATTTCTTTTAATTATTGTGACACCTTAACAATGGTGGTTTTTCACATAATCTCACCACACCTTATTTGCACCACCATGTAAAGGACCATATAGTGCTCCAACCGCACCAGCAAGAGCCGTGTATACATCAGGCCATTTATGTTTACATTTCCATAAATCAAAATACAGTTGACTATTAATAAAAATAATGAGACTTTGTGTGTCGTTAATGCATTGCTGACTTTTGTGCCCTAAATCCTCAATATTTGAATCGTTCTCCTGCTACATAACAACTCACATATCACTATGGCATTAAAAAGTTTTAAATGTTAAATAAAATTAAACCAAAACATTTATAAGAATAATGCAGTTGGCTATTAATAAAAATAATGAAACTTTGTGTCTCGTTAATGCATTGCTGCTTTTTCTGCCCTAAATCCTCAATATTTGAATCGTTCTCCTGCTACATAACAACTCACATATCACTATGGCATTAAAAAGTTTTAACTGTTAAATAAAATTAGACCAAAACATTTATAAGAATATCCACGTAACCACTTAAGTACCTGGAAGGAACCGAGGATTTTGAAATGCCTGTGAATGGAAGTGACTAAAGGCAGGAATTACCAATATACAAACAAAATTTTGGTTATTATAGCATCCTACTTTTATTTTTTTTTATTAAGAGCATTCACACTCACATTCATTTCTTTTTTATGTATTATAGTATTCACTTTGGTTAAAAGTACGTTGACACACACACTTACACATATAACACAGAACATAGTTGTGCAAACATACACACAGACACTCGCACCCAGCACAAAAAGTTCTCATTCCAATGCAGGAGTTGATGCTAAAATGCAAAGCAAATTTGGGTAATGTTAGAAATTCATATGCTATTTGCTTCAGTTTTAAATTCTGGAAAGTAAAACTCACATTTAGTCATCGATAGATTGTGGTTTTTGTGAATAGATTCCTTAGCTGGAAAGTAAAGACGATATGAAAAAGAAAAAGTCAAAAACACAAACGAAACAAATGAGCCAGATTTTCACATTAAATAGCATATGAAGAGATGATTTGCTGTAATTTCTGAAACCTTCGTCACATACACCAGATCCACAGTCACATACATATGTTATTTCTGCAATAAAATACCCAAACATGGATTGGTTTTAAATGCCTTTTTGTGCTTTCGAATTTTTTTGGTTTATATCAAAGCTAAACACATTGATTTTTGTGATTTCAATTATTTAAATTATTTCATTTGTTTAAACATTACACACATATACATACATACACATCCCTGCAAATCAAGTCGAATCATCAAGAAATCACGAAAAAGTAACCAAATTCAAACCTGTTCTGTGAACCTTCAAATCAAGTCCAATCATCAACAAATCAGAAAAAAATGACCAATTTCATCAAGCATGTTAGGTGAACCTACAAATCGAGTCCAATATCAAGAAATTAAACCGATTTGAACTTAGAAGTTCCCTGCTGTGATTATCAAGAACATTGTCCAAACCCCAAGATGTACATGATTTAGCTTAATTTTTAACTAAGCTTAACAGCAACAACACACATTAGTAAAATGACCATGAAAAAAGAATTAACCTGTTGATTCCAAATATCTTCAACAAATCCCAATTTACATCAGCTTCACACCAACTCCCATGTTCTGCATAAAAATCCAAAACCGTTAAAAACATATCTCAAAAAGTAGGCTGCAAATGTAGTGAAAGCAACTTTGGAGCACGAATTATTCTTTCAAAAGGCTCAAATTTACATTTTAATTTTCGAATCAACCCATTGATAGAATAATGTAGAAAAAGATTCAATCCCATTATGTATAAGGTGTCAAGAGAGTCGATTAAAGTTGTAAATCTCTAAAAACCCAAATCAGTCTCACCAAAATTACACCCTATAACGGTCAAGCAAAATCGGAGTAATCGGATAATATAATTTTGCGATAAGAAATGTACATGTGAAACTGAAACTTACGGGTCAAGAGCAAGATTACAAGGAAGAAGAGGGAGTACTTTCTAGCAGGAGGAATGCCGACGGTAGAAGAATAACCGTTGAACTTGGATGAACGAAGGGCGTCGATGATGGCATCTTCTGCAATCGGAGATGTACGGAAGCAGGGGAAAGCAGAAGGGTCGCCGTGGCCGAGAGGGATGACGGGTCTGGTGTCGGATTGGTTGAGCTTTGACCGGAGCATAGTGGGAACGCCTCTAATGGTTATCTCCGCCGGCGCATGAAGCTCTGGGTTCCCCTGGAATCCCCATCTCTTCTTCACCGTTAAGCCGTTCTCCATACCTCTACACTGGTTTCAAAAATGGGGGCGATTGCGAATCTGTAATGGGAGAGAAGCCGTTGAGAGTTCGAGAATCGTGGGGAAGGAGCGACGCAAAATCGAGGGAGGTGGAATGAGGGAGGAAGCGGTGGACAGGATAACTCCAGAAATCAACCCGGAAGAAAACCCGACCCGACGAAAACCCGCGTGTCACAAAGAAAAATAAAATCCGGATGTCACACTAAAAACGTTACACTGAGCACCAAAATTCACGCAAGTTATATATATATATATATATATATATATATATATATATATATATATATATATATATATATATATATATATATATATATATATATATATATATATATATATATATATATATATATATATATCTATACCATATTATAAACCATGGATAAAGTACAAGTATCTTAATGCTAGAATGTCTTAAAATTAAGATAGTACAAGTTTGTAATGCTTGACAATTTAGGCACTCAACAGATTTAAAATTCAATTTGAAATTTTTTGAAATATCTCCGGTACATAATTCTGCTTTTTCTAAACCCTACTCACCTTTTCACTTAAACACCATAATTATAGGAGTACCACTTGAAACACCATAATGAGCTGCAGGTTACAAAAGTTACAAGAATGATGAGCTGGCCACCATCACATGGATTGCTAAATCTTATAAACTAATCTAACAGCTGCCATTGGTCTACAATTTCATGTCACATGGATTGCAATCTAACGGATGACATTACACCTTCATGAAACAAATCCAGCTTATAAATTGACTCATTATTTCCAACGAGGCATTCATTCCAAGTTTAACTTTTTTATTCCCCTTGCCTTTGAATACCTGCAGGAAGATGCATTGCTTTATTATACATTTAAATGCTTTGATATACATTTTTTTGTAGATGTATGTTTTTATTTGTAGAATTTATATTTTATTATTAGAATGCAGAAGATAATATTTAATTTTGTTAAAAATTGGTTTGTTTGTACATGATTTTCAAGCAGGTTCTGTGAAGAAAAAACCAAGGAGTTGCAAATCATTAACAAGAACACACAAATGCGCAATATCAGAATTTCTCAATTCTATGTTAAAGGTTTGAAAAAAATATACTACCGAGCAATTAAAATTACTTGAGAAACGTAAATCAAAACGCAAGATTTCCCCCGTTTTGATTTCGGGGGCGGGGGCGGGGGTGGGCAACCCCGTCCCGAAACCCCGCGGGGGCCCCGTTTATATATATATATATATATATATATATATATATATATATATATATATATATATATATATATATATATATATACCAAAATTGATTTTTTTAGCCAAAAAAAGATTTTTTTTAGTTTAGAAATCTGGGGCGGGGAAACGGGGGCGGGGGCGGGGAAAAGTCTAGGGATTCGGGGGCGGGGGCGGGGGCAAAACTTCCAAGGAATTCGGGGGCGGGGGCGGGGGCGGGGGAACGGGGGAACTTCGGGGGCGGGGGCGGGGGAAGCTATCCCCGTCCCGTTTCACCCCGTTGACATCCCTATTTTTGCAGGTTTGAGAAAATCACCACCCTTCTTTTCAACTAACCATTTTAAAAATTTAAGAGACTTGAAAAACCAAAATCAAAAACAAATTATTGTTTCTATAAACATCTCGTTTATTTCAATCTTATATTGTAGATCTCATTTTACTCATGTAGAAAAAATTCTGGAAGATGCAAACCATAATCAAGAACAGAAAAATCCATATCCATCGGCGGTATATATATATATATATATATATATATATATATATATATATATATATATATATATATATATATATATATATATATATATATATATATATATATATCAAAAAGTAACATTTTATGCTCCCTTTCTCTTATAGGATTGTTGATATAGGATTGTTCAGCTTGCATACCCATATTTGAACATGTAGGAAATCTCCATTCACTTGATTTGATTTCCTTTATTTTGGCTTCTGAATTCTGCATTCTGCATCACCAGAATGAACAATTGCACAATTGCAGGTTCTTGATCAGAAGACGGGAGCCCAGAAGCCGAATGTACATCTGCATTAGTATCAGCGGAATCATTAATTAAAGGTTCATGAACATCAGTATTACCGGAATCACCTATCGAGGGTTCATGAACACCTACTATGATTGAGCAAAAGTGAAATCTTGCTATAGAAGCCATGGCAAGTTTTGTATTACAAAAAGTATTACCTGTCACCATTCACCAACGCTGCCCAAGATCTCATGAAACTTTCATGTGCAAACATTCTGCTAGATAATTTAATCCATCTTTCTGGCATTTTGCTGCATCTTTGTGCCAATATACATGATTACCTATGCAAAAAGATACAGAATTGACAATAACCAAATTATCAGATCCAAAACTTTCTTAATTTTATATAATAATCAGATCCAAAACTAAAACTTATACAAGATCCAAATAATCAGAAAACAAAATACATTTGTACCTACTAATCATATGGTAAAGTTGAACAATAACGAAATTTAGATCCAAAATCTGAAAACAGTCGATTATGAAACAGAAACCGATCCAAAATCTAATAATCACTAAAATTAGATCCAAATTCTGAAAACACAAACTAAATTACATCCATAATCACTTCTCTGATTGAAACCGATCCAAATTCTGAAAATTAGATCCATAACTATACTTTAAAATCTGAAAATTGAAACCTATCCAAAATCTGAAATTTTAACCGATACATAACTATACTTTAAAATCTGAAAATTGAAACCGATCTAAAAACTGAAAATTGAAACCGATCCAAAATCTGAAAATTTAACCGGAGGAGAAGGAGATTGCCGATAACAAATCGAACCGGAGGAGATGGTCACCGGGAACAAATCGTCTGTCGGAGGCTTTGTCGATCTACAAGAAGGGTCTGAACCGGTTGTCGATCTACAATAAGGGTCAAGGTCTGAACCGGAGAAGGAGATGGTCGGAAAAAGATGCATCAGACCTGGAGGGATCGGAGGCGATCAGAAAAAGATGCATCAGACCTGGAGGGATCGGAGGAGATAGGAGATGCAGGTGCATGCGTGTAGCGGATCGGTGTCCAGGTTGGAGAAGGAGGCGGTGATCGGAGCTCACAGGTTGGAGAAGGAGGCGGTGATGCGAAGGCTTTCGAGATGAGCAGATCGAAGGCGTGAACGGAAGTGTGGAGGCAGATCTGGAAGTCGGGTGTAGTATGAGGTGGAGAAAGAGGCGGTAATGCGTTATCCCATGTGATTTTAGGGTTAGTGTGTTAGCCGGCTCCTTTATGTGATATGGTATACGCTTGGACCCAATACATACATTATATTTAAACTCTAGAAATTCTAATTCAATTAACTGGTTTTCTTTTTAGCTTAACATTTTGGATTTTATAAAATTGCACTATAAAACAAAAACCGATTTATAAATATATTTATTTTTTTAATTTCAAAAAAATTAAAATTTGGGTTTTCGATACACAATTTTATAGTATTTTGATGTTGATCGTAGAAAATTGAAATTTTAAATGTTTGGAGGTTTGATATTGTTTAGAGTTTTTTTTTTTGCATTTTTTTGTATTTTAAAATTAATTATGATTTACTAATGACGTCACCAGCTTTTTAGACCGGTTGGGTTCATTGATAAGGCATGTGACAATAAATTACCTAGAAAAAACATTTCGGTTGCAAAAGCTGAACACCGTATTGAAAACACGAGTTCTTGAAAAGGAAATTGTTAAAACCTATCTCATTTTCATATAAGTAAATGATATATATATATATATATATATAAAATACCATTAGACATTAAACTATATCCCGAAACTTTATGTTCAAAACCAAAACTCAAAGCCTAGAAGCCATAACCCCAACCCAAAACAGCAACTTTTTTTGTAACAAATAATAGCCGCTTGATTATAGCCTTCTACTTTTTTTGTTACCCAAACTAAGCATTTACTTAGTTTTATTTTTTGCGGATTATAGCCTTCTACTTTTTGTTTTTACAAAATTTGTTAGATTTAAGAATTTTTACAGTTTTGGTCCGAAAAATTGTTTTGCCCCTTGCCCCTTTGTTTAGTTTATCTTTTTTTCAGATTATAGCATTCTACTTCTATTTATCATTTCATTGCAAAATATCCCTATATTTCCAAACCGATTTCTAAAAGTTTTTTCCATTTTTGGTCCCACACTCTCGGGTATTTACCGTCCCCTATATTGTTGGAAAGGTAATCAATCGCCCAAAAAAAAATTAATCACTCTCATGTTCACTAACACCCCTCCCATCTGCAACCTAAAACCTAAAAAGTAATTGCCGAAACGAAACTATTTGCCGCCGCCGCATTGCGCGGGTACGCAGCTAGTATATATATATATATATATATATATATATATATATATATATATATATATATATATATATATATATATATATATATATATATATATATATATATATATATATATATATATATGTTCGTATTTGGTCCCCCGATTGAAGGCCCACTTTGTAGATATATAATCGTCAAATCTTTTAAAATATTATATGATCATTCTGGAGAACACGTACATATGTTCCACCGGACATATCTGCAGGGAAGCAATTAATTACATGAGTTAAAATGTTTCTATAATATATAATAGTCTTTTGTTTGGTTTTTTCTTTTCCTTTTAAAATTTAAGTGTTCTTGAACATCATCTATACATTTTCGTAACGATTTAAAAAAGACAGGGCTGTAGCGTATTTGTCAAGTGCTATGTTTTTTTTTTTTCAATGATCGTTGATTCATTACTCAACAATAATTCAAAATGTATTTTAGACTAATATATAAATATTAACGTGTAATTTAGTAATTTATTTATAAAATAATATTTTTATGATCAATACAGAATGTTACTATCAATCAATAACTTTACGCAAGCTGACATAATGCCTACAAATACAAACATAGGGCTGTAAACGAATTGAACGTTCAGCGAACCGTTCGTGATTTGTTCGGCGGGAAGTTTGTTTATGTACGTTTATTTAGTAAATGAACGAACATGAACAAGATTGTTTCTTCGTTTAGTTTAACGGACGAACATGAACATTGGTGTTGTTTGTTCATTTACGTTCATGAACGTTCGTTTACGTTTGTTCATTAACGTTCGTTTATATGTATTCGTTTACATTCGCGTGTGTGTAGAAGATACTTGATGTGATGAAGCTAAATGTCAAAGTTATGCATGTTTTTGTATTACAGAAGAAATACGGAAAAAAAAAGATTATATTTTAAGGACTTTTTGATGTTTTTATATCGTAGGATTTGCTATAATACATGTATTTACGGATGGTTTAGTGTTTGGATGCTAATGGTCGTTTATCAATATTTATCTTCATTTAGGTTGCTTTTATGTTCGCTTGTTTATGTTCATTTATGTTTGTTTACGTCCATTCATTTCCGTTTGTTATGTTCGTTTATTTATGTTCATTCAAAACCTTAATGAACGAACATAAACGAACATGAACGAAGGAATATTTTAACGAATGAACATGAACAAGGAAATTTGTTCGTTTATGCGCCCGTGTTCGTTCATTTGTTCGGTTAAACTTAAACGAACGAACATGATCATGCCTCCGTTCGTGTTCGTTTGGTTCGTTTACAGCCCTATACAAACACACATCATCAATTCATCATATACATATGATCAAATTCCCTATAAATACAAGCGATGAAGAAGTGTTAGTAACGGCATCTACTTCCACATTCAAATGGCAGGATCATCAAACCCTCCTCCTCATGCTTCTGCTCAAACACAAGAAGACCAGGCGTACTTAAATACAAGAAATGCCAATTTTTCCAGCTTCGTTTCAGTGAAGCTTTCCGGTGAGGGAAACTACCATCTTTGGAAGACGCAGATGCTTTGCCTCCTGGAAAGTTACAGTATTCGGAGCATTGTAGATGGTGAGTTTAATCATCCGAGGTCGAAACAATATGACAGTCTTGTTAAAGGTTGGATCTTTGGTTTAATCAGTGAAGGGCTGCTTGTCACTGTTGTCGATCTTGATTCGGCAAAAGAGGTTTGGGACAAATTGAAATCCTTCTACGGTTCAACTATGACGAATTCTGAACAAGGTATGTGCATGATAAACTGATTGCAGCATTTGAACAATAGCTAATCAACATATGCTTAATTAATATGAACTTATAGTTTGCTGTCTTCCAGTATTGACAGCTAGTTTTACATGCATAGACTTTTAACATGATATCACTCTCTAGTGTTCAATTATTGAAATATTGAAAACAAGTGAGCATGCAACTACTATCATACCTGTGTCTCATGGTTACTGATACGTGCTCGGGTCGTGCCTAAGGACACCTCCTTGGCCGGATCCATTCATCCACGGGCATGACCCGTGCATACGGGTTATAGTGGTCTTTTGTTTGGTTTTTTCTTTTCCTTTTGAAATTTAAGTTTTCTTGAACATCATCTATAACATTTTCATAACGATTTAAAAAAGGCAGGGCTTTGGTGTATTATTTGTCAAGTCCTATGTTTTTTATTTCAATGATCGTTGATTCATTACTCAACAATAATTCAAAATGTATTTTATACTAATATATAAATATTATCGTATAATTTAGTAATTTATTTATAAAATAATATTTTTATGATAAATGCAGAATGTTACTATCAATCAATAACTTTATGCAAGCTGACATAATGCATACATATACAAACACACATCACCAATTCAACGTATACATATGATCAAATTCCCTATAAAACAAGCGATGAAGAAGTGTTAGTTACGGCATCTACTTCCACATTCAAATGGCAGGATCATCAAACCCTCTTCCTCATGTTTCTGCTCAAACACAAGAAGACGTGGAGTACTTATATACAAGAAATGCCAATGTTTCCAATTTCGTTTCTGTGAAGCTTTCCGGTGAGGGAAACTACTATCGTTGGAGGACGCAGATGCTTTGCCTCCTGGAAAGTTACAGTATTCGGAGCATTGTAGATAGTGAGTTTAAGCATCCGAGGTCGAAACAATATGACAGTCTTGTTAAAGGTTGGATATTTGGTTCAATCAGTGAAGGGCTATTTGACACTGTTTTCTATCTTGCCTCAGCCAAAGAGGTTTGGGACAGACTCGATTTCTACTACTATGAAAAAGGTATGTTCATGATAAACAGATTGCAGCATATGAACAATAACTAATCAACATATGCTTGATATTAACTTATAGTTTGCTGTCTTCCAGTATTGACAGCTAGTTTTTCGTGCATGGACTTCTAACTTGATATCACCATATTTTCTTTTTTGAACAACAAACTTTTATAAGAGGAGCCTAGCGAGAAGCTAGAAGCTCAAAAGCACAATATTATCTCAAGGACTTGATATCACTATCTAGTACTGTTCATATGCTATCAATAATGATCACTATCTAGTGTTCATTATTGATAGCATATGGGATATACGGTACCTATGAAAGTAAAATGTAGTATTTGTAACGATATGCCCTGTAATGATAGCTAACAAAATCATTCTGAAGCATAAACTGATACTGAAGACAATGATGTAGTTGCACCAAAAGCAAGAACAAAAGACAGAGACGTGGCTTCAACAGAGACTGAAGATGAAGAGGCCGTTCAGAATAAGATAAACGCAAGAGGCCAAGATAGAATTTCAATTGAAGGCAGAGACAAGTTGTGGAAAGCTATTAGGGAAGGAAAATGGTCCGACTTAAAATCCACACTAAAAAATTGTGAAGCCCCAATCACAGCGGCAATTGACAGTGATGGGAACACGGTGCTTCATATAGCGGTCAGAGAACGCCTTAACGATTTTGTCAGACGAATACTCTCGGGCATACAAGGCAAAGAATTACTTAAAATGGAAAATTTGTATAGAAGCACACCTCTTCACGTTGCTGCAATGTTTGGCAACATAGAAGCAACAAATCTCTTGATTAAAAAATGCCCAGGTTTGTTGAAAGTTAGAGACGGTAATGGTAACACCCCTTTGGATAAAGCCTGTGAATATATGGATCTAGATAACATTTCAAACTTGTTAAAAGCCAGCAACAATGAGTGTCAAAAGGGTCCAACCGAGGAAAACTTTTATTCTCCCCTTCATGAAGGTTTAGGTGTCTACATTCTTATTAGTGCCATTTCTGTAAAGAACTTTGGTAAGTAGCCGAAAATTATAAATAAATATCGCATAAATACCATTAATCAAATAATTGCTGCTTTGAATATTCTATCTTTCGAATATGATTGCAGATTTAGCAATATATTTACTCAAGTTTTCTCCTTATTTTGCTGTGAAAAATGATGAAGTACTGATGGAAATAGCTAAAGTTTTTCCAAGTGGGTTAGACTATGACGAATCACTTATATATCCAAGTAAGTTTCTTTCTAATGTATTTACTAGACATTGTTTTTCTCTTTAATTCCGTTTTCCTTCCCGGGGTGATTAACTATTGTTTTTCTCTTTCAGTTATGGACCATATTCCTCGTATTATAGTCAATAAAGCCAAAGAACCATTTTCTCTATTAGTAGATTTCTACATATCGATTAAAGATTCATGGGATCCATATGAAACGATGAGTTGGAAAATTGCGCATTTAGTAGTCATGATGTTATTTCGTGAGTTATTGATAACCATTAAATAGGACTCGAGAATTAATCATATACTTCAACTCAAATAGTATATATTGTATTTTTCTAATAAAATCATGTGCTTACGCTTGTGGTTGTACGAACAGAAATTCCGCTGCTGACGCTGTTGTGGATCTTTGTCTTGATTATCCTCCTCCTATGGATGGTTTGCTTACCATTCTTTATATTCTATTGCCTCTTGTGGCATGTTGCTCCACGATTAGGTAATTAAGAGCATATGGAGTTCATCCACGCAATGCATATAAATTTGAAGATTCTTTTTAAATAATTACTTTCCAACTTGTTGCAGGGGTTCCACCCTTTAAGCATATAGTGGAGAAAAAGAGGGAATGGGAAAAAGCAAAACATGTTCTAAATTTGGTATGTAACGAAATTGACAAGCAGAAGCACACTGACTATTACAAGGAACCAATTCTTGAGGCTGCACGTCAAAATGCTTGTGAGGTTGTTAATGAGATTTTAAAGAGATACCCTAAAGCAATTCAGTACAAAGATAAAAGTGGGTATGACATTATACAGTTAGCTGTCATATATCGGTCAGAAAAGATTTACAACCTTATCAGTGTAATTGGGGACCGTAAGAAAATTTATAGAACAATCCAAGATTATTCAAATAACAATATGTTGCATTTGGCTGGAAAATTAGCTCCTACGCATGCACTGAAACGTAGCAGAGGTGCAGCATTTCAACTACAAAGAGAACTTCAATGGCGTGAGGTATACCCTAAGTTAATTATTAATCACAATTGTAGGAAATTAGTGTTTATTTTTTAGTTGACTATTTGTGTAAAGGAGTTAAAGTAATTCTACAGGAAGTGAAAAAGATTGTGGATCCGAGATCCTTCGCTATGGAGAACATTTTTAAGGAGACACCAGATATGGTGTTCACACGAGAACACGAGAATTTAGTGAAAGAAAGAGAAAAATGGATGAAAGCCGTAGCAGAATCATGCAGTATCACTGCATCACTAATCATCACAATCGTATTTGCAGCAGCAATTACTGTACCGGGAGGAAGCAATCAAGAAACAGGCATTCCGTTGTTTACAGAAGACATTGCTTTCACGATCTTTGCTATATCAGATGCAATATCACTATTTGCATCCACTACCGCATTACTAATGTTCTTGTCGATTCTCACTGGACGTTTTGCTGAGCAAGATTTTTTAGTGACTTTGCCAAGACTAATGAATATTGGTCTTTGCACGTTGATAATATCTACAACTGCCATGATGGTGGCATTTGGCGCGACCATGTTCATTGTTTTTTGTGGTAGAAAACCATGGATGCTTGCTCCAATCTGTGTATCAGCTTTCTTCCCGATTGCATCATTTGCTACTCTTCAGATTCCCCTCATAGTAGATCTGTTCCGGTCGAGATACGTACCCATCTTCGGCAAGAAAGTCAGCAATACCAGCTATGCAATTATTACAAATAAAATAATGACGCTTTTTGCCAAGTGAAATCGGAATGGGTATTTACGCAAAATAAACTATATGCATGGAAATAAATCAAATTGAATCAAGTTACCCTATTTTGCTTTCTCTATGTGTTGTAATTGTGAAATAATTCAACATGTTTTGCTTCTGTTATATGGACTTTGAAGATTAAGGGAAATTTAGTTGGTGGTGGTGGTCGGAATTTTAGTTGCAGTGGTCCTTCTAGCCTGTGAAGACAAATAGTGGGGAGGAAGGAACAGGGGTGTTATTGCTTCTCACTGCGAGAAGCGCTGAGGGGGAAGTGGTGGGGTGTTGGGGTCAGCCCCTTTTTTTTAGTTAAAAATTTGTTAAAATAAATGGTCCCTAGACATGAATCGGCTAAAATACCCTCATGTGGGTAAGAAAACAAGCACAAATTAACAGCTGTTGGTGTTAGGGAACAAATCCATAACCCAATCCCTTTAAAAAGACCATTTGTGCCGGTTGAAAATTTTTTTGACTATACCCACAAAAAACTGCAAACCATAGCGACAAATTAAGGATATTTTAATAAACAAGTTTGATTTTTACTAGAACATAAATTATTAGGAATGTCAAATTGGTTTCCTTTGAGCTTCAAATTGAGGTGCATTTCTATACTTGTAGAGCGAAATTGTTTATTGATTGACCATATGTATCAATGTCGGTTTTATATAATACAATAAGCTTTGTATGTCATTTTATCAAACTCGTGTTCAACGGTTTTTCATGTGCACGGGGAAAGTGGCAATGTCAAAGTGCCAGTGTCGGTGACCATAAAGAGGATGCAGTCAATGATGGTGGATGGGAACGGATGAAGAAAAAGAGGGTGGGGGTGGGTGCGTGAAAGTGTATGGGTATTGTGGAGCCTTTTTACTTAACAATAATATTAATTATAAATAGGTAAAATGAAAAGATAAAAGAAATTAAAAAAGGTAAAACTGTTCCTTTTACATGGATCATCCCTAATGACACATCACACAAGGTTTCACTACAACAAAAGTCACTTGTATTATATTGAAACTAAATTTTGTTTCTATAGATTTTTTGAAATAAATTAAAAAACATCCATCTGTTCGTTTCTAGAGAATATTCCGTCCGTTTCTAGAGAATATTAATATAATAAAAGTAAATAAGCTATAGAAACAAAAGTTTCGTTTCCACAAAAGAGGCGTGCCTATAGCAACAACCTCTGTAGGAACAAAATTTTGTATCTAAAGCCTATACCAACCAAATTAGGACATCTAGGAATGAAAAAAATTGTTTCTGCAAATGACTTTTCTTGTAGTGTTTTCAAACCACAAAGACCATTTACGTTAAGAAAAATAGTTAGCCACTGAAGTAGTAACTTGTGTAAACCACAAGGGCCACTTATGTAATTTAGTCCAAAATTAGTGTGCGTAGGATTGCAACTTTACCAAGTATGAGGATGTATACAGAGGATAAACTTGTTCCACTACAAATTTACCTAATCAACTTTAGCTCCTATGATATGTTGCAATATATGGTCAAAGTCAGCCCCAAAAGTATAAGTTCTTTTTGTGAAACAGATTTTTAGTAATCTATACCATTCTTTGAAGTCAACTGCAGGAGGGGGGGGGGGGGGGGGGGGGTTATTTTGGCTCGATTTTAACTACGGATGAGTCATATTTTAGTGGTGGTTTGAAGTCGTTTTTTTTTCCTAAAATCTCTTAAGTGGGAAATGCGAGCTAAAAGTTAGGTATTGACAGAGAGGCGGCAATAGAGGTTGTCACTTGGTTGGGTAACTAATCGCATGTCGAATTCCCTTTGGAACATTATTGTTGCACATCTAAATGAAGGTTTGTTGTTTAATAGTTGAATGATAGGGATGATGATATTTTCCAGGGAGTGTTGTCTAGGGGTGTAAATGAGCTGAGCTACTCGTGAGCTACTCGGGATCGACTCGTTAAAAGCTCGACTCGAGCTCGAGTTAAACGAGTTCGAGCCGAGCTCGAGCCTTGTTTTCAGGCTTGTTTATTAAATGAGCTCGAGCCCGAGCCTCACTATCAAGCTCGATTTAGGCTTGCGAGCCTAAACGAGCCCCATAAATTTAAACGAGCCCAACTCGAGCTCGAGCCCCATAAATTTAAACGAGCCCAACTCGAGCTCGAGCCCCATAAATTTAAACGAGCCCAACTCGAGCTCGAGCCCTATGAATTTAAACTAGCCGAGCCCGAGCCTAACCGAGCTTGAGCTCGGCTCGGCTCGTTTACACCCCTAGTGTTGGCTACACAAATGTCGAACCTTGGAAGATAGCATTTCAGTACGTCGCCTTTAATAAAATATGAAAAGTCTCACAAAATTAGATACTTCTTTTTCCTATTATGTACTTAATAAAGTGACTTAACGGCTAAGTGCTAACGATATAAACTACTCAGAACATAATCTTTTTTTCTTTTCAAACCGTCCCAATGTACTCTTCAATTCGAAAAAAGTTTAAAAACATTAATCAATTTTAATGTAAGAAAAGGAGTTGAGAGGAAAAAGTAGGCGAATAGAGTTAATGTCTTAATATAGTAACCCATTAAGTAAAATAGAAACCATTAAGTAAAAGAGAAACAGTCACGTATAGCTTTGCGGATTAAGTAGTTAACCAACTTGGCCATTAAAGTGCAAAAAGAAACAGCCCGTTGTTGTATGTGGGTATTACTTTTGACTTCATACCAAAAAAAAACGATTTAATACCAAAAAAACGACTTAATACAAAAAGCACTTGCTAGGAAAAGAAAAAAAAAAGAAACAAGGTGTTAGTTAGCTTATAGTTTAATATTAAATAGAGTAATTTATATATAATTAGTAGTTATATAAGAATGAATTGACTTTTTGTTGCATGTTGACCAACAATCTTGTAAAAATCCATAACCAAAACGCATCATAGGTTGCAACATTGAGTTATTTTAGACAAATTGTAGAGGCATAAATGCAAACAAATGTCATTTATTTTTTTAAACAAAATCGCTCATTCTTAAGACGTGTAGTGTCATTCTGCTTTTTAACAAGGTTGATGATTTGTTTGAAACGAAAAGCCAAGTACGATGGTTCATAAGATTAAAAGCTAAATTCTAGAAATAGCAATGTACTTCATTCATATGTGTATTATAGTATCCTACCTTTATTTTTTTCCTATTATAACATTGTACTTTCAAAATTTTTATTGCCGATGCTTTTGACTCTGAAAATACATCCAAATATAGCACAATTTTTTCAATTTTTTTTCTTATTAAGAGATTGTGCTTTGAAAAAGATTATATTCAAATTTAGCATCATACTTCCAATTACTTTTTATCAGTATATTGTACATTGAGTAATGTCTCCAATTACAGCATTGTAGTTTCAATTTTTTTTCTTAGTAAAGTATTGTACTTTGAAAATCTATCCAATTATGGCATCATGCTTTCAATATTTTTTCTTATACATTTCACTTTAAAATCCATGCGGATATAGATTATACTAGGATATCATATGTCGAAAAATCTACCCAATTATAACACTAAAATCGCTTTGTACTTGGAAGACATTCATATAAGTAGACAGATGCTTCAAAGTACAATGATGTAACAAACAGAATTGAAAGTAGGATTTTATATTTAAAAGTCAGTGAAACTAAGTAGATATTTCTTGCATTTAACCCTAAAAGTTAGTCAACACTCAAGCCACTCATAATTCACCAATAGGGTTCTTGAAAGAGTAATAATTTCGAAGAAAAAACTTACCTTGAGCTGATTAGAGAACGGGGTGCATTGAAAGTGATGTTGCAACTCGAGAACCACACGTGGGTCATGGTCAACAGCAACAACAAACTCAGCAATTTCTAGAAGTTTCTTGTCAGATTACCCGAACTAGGACCAATTTCAATATTCACATCCATAGAATTGATGCCAGGTTTCTGGACAACGGAGTCAACAAATGTGTGATCCGCGTGATGTTTAATCCAAACCGTCCACCAAATGTGTGATCCGACGGTGAGAAAAGTAGCGGGAAAATTTCCCACCAAAGGCGTCGCCGCTAAAGGTCTTATGTTGCCGCTATTGCGTTTTCACACCGATCGCCATCGCCACCGTCCGTTGCACTCTGATCTAACGGCCCAGGAGAAAAGCGGGTTTTTTTAATGTCGCCGGTAATGACATGTCGCCGCTAAAAACCCTAACGTGTCGCCGCTAATAACCTGCGAACAGACTTAGTCTCTTCGCAGCCCCATTTTGGCTGTTACGCAAACCACAAATTCCTTCCATTTTCTCTCGACATTTCCGGCGATTCCTCCAGCTTTTCCGACCACCACCACCCCAAAACAACCTCCGGTGCTCTCTTTCACTTCTACCTCACTTCTACCGGCGATTTTCTTCGATTTACCGGCGAGTTTGAGCTAATACCGGCAACACCTCCTTTTTCGGCAATTCCTCCATTTTTTCCGGCGATTACGTCTATTTTCCGGCGAAAACTATCACCTATTCGGTAATATTTTCGGTTATCATCCATAAATTGTGTTTTAAAGTGATTTTTACTAACCTTTTCTTCTTGTTAGGACCACCACCGGCTACCGCCGGAAAAACGCCTTCAACTCCGGCCATCTTCACCAAAAACAGTCCCTAGCTACCACTCTCAAGTATGTGTTCATTTGTTTTGCAATTTTGTTAAAGTCTTAATATGTTAAGTTCTTAATGTGTTAAGTTCTTGAAAAAAGACTTATTATAAGCTCTTATTGGTTTATAAAAAAATGTTTAATGGTTTTTTTATGTATTGGAATTGATGGTGTTAAGTTCTTAATATGTTAAGAACTTAATTTTTAAGTGATTAATTATTAAGTGCTTAACATGGAAAATGATTTGGAATATATAATATGTTTGGAAAATGATTTGGAAAATGTATAATGTGATGGTGTTAAGTTCTTAATGTGTTAAGTACTTCATTTTTAAGTGTTTAATTATTAAGTGCTTAATTTGAAAAATGATTTGGAAAATATAATATGTTTGGAAATGTTTTTGATAAGTGCTTAATTTTTAAGAACTTAATTATTAAGAACATAATGCTTATGTTAAAAACTTAATTGTTAAATACTTAATTATTAATTATTTGATTTGTTATAAATGTAACGTTTAAATTCTAATTTTAAAAAATATAATGTTTAAATTGTAAATTATAAAAAATATAATGTTTAAATCTTAAAATTAATTATTAAATACTTAATTATATAGATTTTTTAAATCATTTTAAATATAACGTCTAAATCGCAACTTATAAAAAATAAAGTTATACGTTAACGTAACGTTTTAATAAAATTATTTAATATTTAATCCTAAACCTTAAACCCTAAACCCTAAACCATAAACCCTAAACCCTAAACTCTAAACCCTTAAACCATAAAACATAAAATCTAAACCCTAATCCCTAAACCCTAAACCCTAAACTTCAAACCCTAACCCCTAAACCCTAAACCCTAAACACAAACTTATTTAAACCATAAAACTTAAACTCTAAACCCTAACCCCTAAACCCTAAACCCTAAACCCTAAACATAAACGTATTTAAACCATAAAACTTAAACTCTAACCCCTAAACCCTAAACCCTAAACCTTAAACCCTAAACATAAACTTAATTCTTAAACTCTAAACCCTAACCCCTAAACCCTAAACCCTAACCCCTAAACCCTAAACCCTAAACCCTAACCCTTAACCCCTAAACCCTAAACCCTAAACCCTAAACATAAACTTATTTCTTAAACTCTAAACCCTAACCCCTAAACCCTAAACCCTAACCCTTAACCCCTAAACCCTAAACCCTAAACCCTAAACCCTAAACAAAAACTTATTTAAACCATAAAACTTAAACCCTAAACCCTAAACGTTAAACGCTAACCCCTAAACCATAAACACAAACTTATTTAAACCATAAAACTTAAACTCTAAACCCTAACCCCTAAACCCTAAACCCTAAACCCTAAACATAAACTTATTTAAACCATAAAACTTAAACTTTAAACACTAACCCCTAAACCCTAAACCTTAAACCCTAAACCCTAAACCCTGAACACAAACTTATTTAAACCATAAAACTTAAACTCTAAACCCTACCCCTAAACTAAAATCATGAACTTATTTAAATCGCAAATGTTGTAGTGTTTAGGTACTCTGAAACGTAAACTATATGTTTACATTTCTTCGTTTCAATCATCAAAAGCTTAGAAATACCCGCTCGAAATTGATTTAGTAATTAATTTCGAGTTGTCCCCGTTTTGGTACTGCTTTTTGAATGCTTTATCTCATCTAGGATATGAATGTGTATTACATGATTGTTCGTTTAAGAAAAATTTGGTTGTCATTTTCTCTTTGCTCCTCGGGTATATACTTACAAATATACCTGGGAGCTAAGGGGAAATGCTGCCGAATTTTTCTTAAACATACAGTCATGTAATACACATTCATATATGAGATAAAGTATTCAAAAAGTGGGTGTAGAAGCCTACCTTTGCAAATACTCTATCATCGTTGTCCGATAATCTATTCCCCTTCTGAGGATAGTTTTTGAATTATCCTTTCAGCGATCTAATTGTATAACATATTGTTTCCTATACAAATACTTTATCCGATTTAAACCCTAATATATGTTCCAGTTGCATAATGCCTATCGATAAAAGCTGGACTACTAATCCAAAACGTAAGTCACCTGAGTTCGAGCAAGGCCTCGAATCATTTGCCAAGATTTGCCAAGAACATGCTGATAGCAGAGGTTATGTCAGATGTGCGTGTCAAAGATGTCATAACACTAAATTATTGCCTATGCATCTAATGAAACATCATATGCGGGTATTTGGGTTCTCTCGGTTATACAAGACGTGGTGCTATCACGGTGAAACTTTAGATGTGGATGATGTGGCACCAAGGAATGATACAGCTGTGGATGATGTGGCACCAAGGAACGATATGATTGATGTTATTGAAGACGTTATGGAGGAGGTGATGGAAGAGGATAGCAACATCGACGAAGGGAACTTGGATACAGAGAGTATTGGTGTTTGTGATGATTTTGAAGACCTATTAAAGGAAGTCCAATCAGAATTATATCCTGGGTGTGCTAAGTTTTCTTCCCTAGACTTCTTAGCAAAGCTTATGCATATCAAGGTGAATCACAAATGGACTAATAGTTCATTTGATGAACTCCTTGAGTTGTTGCAATCTTCATATCCGGAAGGCAACAAGATCCCATCATCACATTATGTAGCAAAAAAGACACTAAAAAAGATAGGTTTGGGGTACGAGTCGATACACGTGTGCAGAAATGACTGTGTTCTCTTTTGGAAAGAATATAGCTCCTTGCAGAATTGTCCTGTCTGTAACCAGAGCCGGTGGATCAATGAAAATACAAAAGGTAAGAAGATAGCTCATAAGGTGTTACGTTACTTTCCTGTGACCCCTAGACTCCGACGTTTGTACTGTTCAAGGCACACAGTAAAAGATATGATCTGGCACAGTATCGGACGATCAGAAGAAGGTACGATGCGCCATCCTGTTGATGGGTCTTCGTGGAAAGAATTTGATCAAAACTACCCTAACTTCTCGAGGGAACCCCGGAATGTTCGCCTAGGGCTTGCAGCTGATGGTTTTAATCCATATGGCAACATGAGCTCAGTTCATAGCACGTGGCCGGTTATACTCACGACATACAATTTACCTCCATGGCTATGCATGAAAGAGACATCATTCATGTTATCCTTGTTGATTCCTGGCCCTAAATCACCTGGGAAGGACATGGATGTTTTTCTTAGGCCGTTGGTGGAAGAGCTCAAGCAGTTGTGGCAGACGGGGGTTCGTACTAAAGATGCAGCGACCAACACGTTCTTCACTATGAAGGCGGCATTGTTATGGACGATAAACGACTATCCAGTTAGTAGTAGTTTATCAGGTTGGAGCGGACAAGGCTACAAAGCATGTCCGACTTGCAATGAAGACACTCCTTCCGTTAGTGTAACAAATAAAATCGTATATCTTGGTCATCGTCGATTCTTAGCTGCCGACCATCCTTTAAGAAAGAATCTGAACTTTAACGGGAAACAAGAGATGAGGCCCCCTCCGAGACAATTTAGTAATGCAGATATAAAAGCTCAACTAGATCGTCTATTGTTTCGTAAACCAGGCAACCATCCTGAGTTTGGATTAAAAGAACCCGATAGGCAAGACTTCGAGTTGAATTGGTCCAAACGAAGCATATTTTTTGAACTTGAGTATTGGTCTTCTTTGCAGCTGAAGCACAACCTAGATGTAATGCATGTTGAAAAAAATGTGTGCTGCAGTCTGTTGAGTACGCTTCTAATGAACGACAAGACTAAAGACACCTCTAATGCGCAGTCGGACTTGGAAAAGCTAAATATCCGGAGGCCGCAATGGTTGCGTAAGAGGGGTAAGAAGTTCTTCCGACCACAAGCAAAATACTCATTCACAAGTAAAGATCGAGAGCTTTTTTGTCAATTTGTTAAAGACATTAAACTGCCAGATGGGTTTGGATCCAATATCAGTAGCAAAGTGTCAGATAACAATAAAAACATTACGGCGTTGAAGTCTCATGATTATCATATCATCATGCAACGTTTGATGCCTATTGGAGTACGGGGGTTTTTGAACAAAGATACCTATACACCGATAGTGGACCTTTGCATGTTTTTTAAGCAGCTTTGCTCAAGAACACTGTTGGTGAAGGATATGAAGAAAGCCAAGAACGACGTTATTACAATCTTGTGCAAGTTAGAGTTGATTTACCCTCCAGCCTTTTTTGACATTATGATTCATTTAGTTTTGCATTTACCTGATGAAGCTCTTTGCGGAGGTCCAGTATATATGAGATGGATGTATCCGTTTGAAAGGTATATGAAAAAATTAAAGAACTATGTCAGAAATAAGGCAAGGCCAGAAGGTTGCATGGCTGAAGGTTATGTCGCTGAAGAAGCTCTAACATTTTGTTCAATGTACCTTCGAGATGTCCAGACTTGATTTAATCGCCCCGACAGAAACAAAGATGATGTTGTTGAAAAAACAAAGTTCTGGGGGTTTGAGTCTAAATGTCGCCCGACTAGCACAAGGCGAAACAAACATCTTGATCCAATCGAAAAACAAAACATTGAATGGTTTGTACTAGACAACTATGCAGCAGTCAGAGAGTATATAGAGAGTATATGAAGTAAGCGTTTCTATCTTTAATTTTTTATTATATGTTAACTATATATTTCCATCATATCTTATTATATATTTTTCTCATCAATGTAGAGAATTCGAATCCGAACATCCTGGAAATGATATTAAAACCAATTTTCCTAATTGGTTTCTTCAGAAGGTCTACTCGATGAAAACAGAAAATTCCCCGGAATTCCACGAAGAGTTGTCAGCTCTTTCAATGGGTGTGGGAATAAATGCCTCTTCTTACACTGCTTGCATAGTCAACGGTGTTAGGTTTATGGTACTTGATCGTGACGCACAACGAAGAACGCAAAACTCTGGGGTGCTAGCGGTCGGCGAGAATGGTGAAAAATATTATGGCCAATTAGAAGAAATTATTGAGGTGCAATATACGTATGAGTTTTCGGCTGTACTATTTCGCTGCAAGTGGTTTGATACTCGAACAGAAAATAATATCACCAGTATCAACACAAAACGTGAAATATACAAAAATGAACAACTCATATTTGCATCCCAAGCCAAACAAGTATTTTTTATCCGAGAACCTTCTCGAAGAAACCAAAACAATCATCCTTGGTGGGTCGTCGATGAGGTCAACCATCGAAAAATTTGGGATGTTCACAACGGCGTCCCAAATGATGACATCGTCTTAGCCGAAAATGTCGACGTCGTTCATAACCCCTCTTCATCTAATTGTGGTATTGTAATCGATTTGAGTCAATACTTTCAAAACATTCCTAATTATGATACCGGTGACGACTCTGATACTGAAGTTGATCCGCCAACGGTTACCGTCAATAGAGTGATTGATTGCGAGTTTGATGATGCTGATACTGATTATGATACAGATTCTGCTTATGACACTGAAGTATCCGAGGGTGAAGAAGATCATTAAAACAATTGTAATTTATTTATGTGTCAGGAGATGACATCGTTTTGGATGATGCTACTTTATATCATGGCCGATGTGATGGACCATGGTGGAGATGGGGCCGGGGATCCACCACTTCCGCCTTGGAGAGGCGCGGGTCTACACGAGATGGATGGTAAGTGTTATTATAATTTTTTAATTTATTGCATTTATTCATTTATTATAACAATCGTGACTAATATTTTTAAATTTATATTGCAGGTGTACCGGCGAGGAGAAAAACGAGAGGAAAAGCTAAAAACCTTGAACTGCAACGACTCCACGATAAGACAGGGTGAAAATTGACATTGGAGTTTGATAGAGCGACTACGTATACCCCGGTTGGTAGACCGTATGACCTCTTTGTTCGTGAGGTGGGGATATACATGTGGAATAACATGCCCTTTGATCGAAAAGATTGGAAAAATGTTTCCAAAGCCGAGAAGGATGCATTAATACAACATCTCAGGGTAAATTATTTATATAACTTTATTTTTATATGTTATTTATTTATTTGTTTTTACTTGACTAAGTTATTTTCAATTTGTAGAGGCAATTCGATTTTGATGTGATCGAGGATGATTGCGAGCGTTTGCATTTGACGGGTGGTATTGATTCGGTCCTAATGAAGCGGTATCGGGACCGAAAAAGTGATGCAAAACAGGACTTTGATGATGCAGGAGGATATAACGATATAGACAGGGCTAGAGCTCACCCCCCCGAGGGTATGTCTCTTCAAAATTGGAACAAAGCGATAGACTTTTTCTGCACACCAGAATATCGAAGACGTTCTGATGCTAACAAAGGAACCCGTCAAAAACAACAATACACCAACCGTGGGGGGACAAGCACATATAGTAGCGCTTGTTTCAAATCGGTAATGCTTTGTATATATATTAGCGCTTGTTTCAAATCGATAATGCTTTGTTTCAAATCTAATTTTTTTTTGTTAAACAGGGTAGAAAGAAAATCGAACAATTCAAGAAGGCTCACACCCGCAAAGATGGGACATGGGACAGTGACCTGGCTTATAAACAATATGTAAGTGTTTATACAAAAAAAATTAGTTCAACATAATTATTATATTTAATATATGTAAAATGCTAACTTTTTATTTATTTACGTAAAATGTAGGTTGAGTTGGAACGTGAGTTTCAGTTATTAAATGATCCCTCCCCGGAACCCTCGAAGGAAGTTGGGGTATTTGAAAAGGTGTTGGGTTCTCGCCGTGGACATTACAAAGGGATTGGCCGTAAACCTTCTGTGACTACGACAATACCGCCTCATTTTGATGTAGGTCAATCTTCCCAAGAAGCACCTACAAAGGTAAAAATTAATTGTTAACTAGTTCATTGTTAAATACTTAATTTGTTTTTAACTAATAATATACATTTTTTTTTGAAGGATACTCTTGCACAGATGCTTGAGGATCCAAGACACAGAGATGCGTTGGCCGAGTTTTTACGTACGTACACGCCAGGGCACGGTGGTGGAACTAGCAAGGGTGCCGGGGATACCCAAGGTGATGGAGGCGATCAAGATGTTCAAGACGACGACTTAGAGTAGTTTCTTATTTTTGTTGTATGACTATTTAAATTTGTGTAACGAAGATTATGTTTTAGATATTACTATTTGTTTGGAATTGTTTATCGCGTATATTGCTTCATTTATTAAAATTTTGGTTTTATATTAAAAATATTCATAATTATAAAAAATATAATAATAATAATAATAATAATAATAACAATAATAATAATTTATTTTAAAAAAATTTAAAAACCCTTTAGCGGCGACACTGTTTCACCTTTAGCGGCGACGTCATCTCCGGTGACACGTCATCACCGGAAACTGAGACTACCATTAGCAGCGACACCTTTACCGGCGACGTCGGTTTTTAGCGGCGATTATCTTTACCGGCGACGCATTAGCGGCGATTTCTAAGCATTAGCGACAAATTATAAGCGGCGACAAATGTCGCCGCTAATAACCCCAATCCTTGTAGTGGATATATTTAGGGGATCGTAGTTAATTTTTAAATGACATAACCCCTTTAACAAGTTGCCAAAAAAAAATTTTAATACGGAATCCCATAACCGACAGAGTATTGACGAATAGTTGAGATGAATTTTGAAATAGTTTATTATAAAAAGTTAAAAACGAAATTCCATCAAACCCCTGTATGCATTCTAACAAACAAACCCTGGAAAAATAATTGATTTGGCATCGGGAGTCAAAAGGATCAAAATTGAAATAGAAATAGTTTCTTTTTGTGAAGATCCCAGTCCCCCGACATTATGTGTAAGTGATGGAAGACAGAGCATGTAATGAAACGATGGAATAGGTAATAGTGATAATAATGGAACCGATAAAAAGTGGCGAATCCAGGATTCAAACTCACCTGTGTCTAACTTGATTAGGTGTTAAAGTAAATTGGTCAAAAAAATATGCTTATAGGTATTTTTGTTCAAAATATCAATGATCAAAGAAACTTGGTGATCGAATCGGTTTGTTAGTAATATGATATAAGAGTGTATGACGTCTATACTGTTAGCTTTAATATCAAGGATCATTCAAAAAAATTTTAAAGTAATGAATGTCTTACAATTGTTATTGACGAATTCTCTTGGATCCATGGAAAAATATATTCAAATCAACTCTGGTATACATCGTACCTCAAATAAAACATAAATCAATACTAATATATAAGATTATAAACAAGCAACACCATATACAAACTAATATATATATATATATATATATATATATATATATATATATATATATATATATATATATATATATATATATATATATATATATATATATATATATATATATATACTAATTAATAAACAAATAATTAATTAACACATCGTAAATTCTTTTATTCAAATTTTGAATACAATCATGATCTAAAAATTAGCAAATCAAAAAGTAAATGTTACGGTTATTTTAATTGTTTATGTTTTTAAAAAGAGCTTCAATTGTTTCCTGAAAAGATGAAAACAAAAGTAATGCTACTGTAAGTTGCAACTTTAATTGCTTACTAAACAAATTATCAAAAACCTAAATAAATGATATTTGGGAACGGATGAAAACAGTCAAGATGAGAGATCCACGGTAACTTATATTTTTACTATACCAACACCACACCAAACAACTTTCAAGACTTTGACTTTTAGTGATACCAACTCTCAAGTGTGTCCACTTTGTGCTACCGACGTGTGTCCCCATCAAATTTACCATATAATTTATAAACAAGTTTCTAAAACAAAGGGTGTCCATGGACACCCTTATGATACATGTAGCTTCGCCACTTTATTAAATGAATGAAATAAAAGAGGAGTGCTGTAATAGATAAATCAATCCAAAGCTTGCCCAAGGGATGATCCCTCTCTCACTGAGACAAATCTCAGGAGCCAACACAAAAACAGCAAATGACATAATCATGACATAGAGTGATTCTCCTCCCATTTATTCTATTTCAGGTGTAACTAACTAATTAGCCCTCCTCTTTTGCCCTCGTCCTCCTTCTAGAATACACCAACAACGGTTTGTGTGTGTCGTCCCTCATGCATATTCGTATCATTACTCCCTCCTTCAAAAGGAGTCTTGTCCTCAAGACTCAACGTAGGAAATTGTCCCTTAACCATAGAAGCATCTTCCCAAGTTGCATTTTCTTCCTCCGGTCCCACTGAATTAACCATTGTTCCACTACAAATAAAATGACATTTAGTGGCATAGAAAAAGTGCCACAAAAAACCAAAAAAGTGCCACTAAAACCCTATTAGGCAATCAGCGGCACAAAAAAAACGTGCCACTAAAGGCCTTTAGTGGCACTTTTTGATTGTGTCGCTGCAGCCTTATTGGGTTTTAGTGTCACTTTTTTGGTATGCCGCTGTAGCACATGTAGGTTTTAATGGCACTATTTTTATGCTACTATTTAGTTGTCAAAATAAATATTATTTCACTGATTAATTGCTAAATTAAATATTAATTCACTACTACTGAATATTCCACAAACCATATAATATTACAAATAAATATTATACTTAAATGCAACGATAAACATAATCAAAGTACATTGATATCTTCAAAATAAATTAAATCCAATAAATTACATTATAGTCAATCATTCTAAAATACAGCTTTACGTTTATCCTGTACCCAATCTTTCTTGAGCTATTCTGATGAATCTAGGTACAATTGGGACTTTAACCGCCTTGCAATGACCAAAATCTCTGCAATAACTCTTCTTACACCTTGATGGTCTTGATCCAATCAAAAGACTACTTTTTTCCATCTGCAGCAATATTTATCACACAAGTTAGGTTATTAATTGACTTTCTCAAGTCGAACATTCTAAATTAGTGCATAGCAATTATATATAGGGTTTAAAGCCAAAATCGTAAATGTGTAACAATATGCATCCTAAATTAAGAATAAAGAATGGTTCTTTTGACTTTTGAGATCATATGATATACTTTACAACTTCAAAATTGACATAGAAAATGGATCATATTTTACAACTTCAAAATTGACATAGAAAATGGTTCAATTGGTGGATTTTTTTTAATTGTATACAGTGCATAGCAATTTATACCAAGTGTTTATTGCTAAAGCTTAAAAGTGTAATGATATACATTCCGAAAGTACTTTATTTAACAGGAAGGATGGAATTATAAGCTCTTCCACTTTAGTGGTCCAATATGCTAAATTTCACTAAAAACAGGTACGGTCTTATGACTAAAACAAAAAAGTGTACAAATTGTTGCATTCTTAAACAAATCTCATATATAATTTTCATATCTAAATTAGTTATTACTCCAAAATTAAGAGTTACACGCATAATGCTTTGACTTTTGAGAAAAAAAAAGTATTAACTTTCAACCTTTAAATAATTAATACTACATGTAAGTCTCTTAGAAAATTGTTTTAATTAAACCAAAATTTGTACTAATTAATACTGTGTTATGAATATCATCCTTAGATTTTACATCGAATCCAAATCCAATTTTGCATTTTGTATAGAGATCTAAGATGAAAGACAGCAACTAGTAAAACAAATGTTTGCCATGCTTTATTTGTAGTCTTACCTGGTCATCTTTGTTTATCAGCTTCCATTTTTTTCTCTTTCTACCACATCAAATAATTGTTTTATTCCCTAACACATATAACAACTAATTAAAAAAAAGACATCATGACAGTTGCCAATTAATGTAGTTATATGAAAGCATAATGCTTACCTCAAAAGTCAACTCATCACGTTTGACCACTATCCAAGATTTCATTGGGAAGAGTAGGATACACCAAACAAACATGAAGCTCTGGTGGAAGGTAATGGTAAACATCATCAATTTGATCCTTAAACGCTCTACTCAACATTTCATCAGATTCATCCTGTGGAAAGTTAAGACATTAAAGGGCCACTTGAATATTATGTAATTAATATATAATGGAAGATTTAGATGTGAAAAATTATGCACAGTGGAAGTGAGTCTTCGTTGGCAAAACAAATACCAATATTACCTGACTCTAGTAGTTGTAGAAGTGAGGCTCTAAATTTTTGGACATTAACACCAATACCACAATTTCACTTTAGAATAACCTAAAACATAAGGCAATGTTACCTCAAATAGTCAAGACTGTTCCACAAACCTCAACTTGATAAATCATACGCATAATACAAAGGACAACACCGCAACAACACCAATCGAACTGGATTGAAATCAGAAAAAACCCAGCTTAATCATCAATTGGAATGTCGAAATCAAACCTGGAATAAAATCCGAACTGTAATGAAATCGAAATCGTAATCGAACCTAGAAATTGGAATTTTGAACGAAATCGGTGAGTCTACATTCCTTCATGCATCGTTCCTTCGACCTTCGTAGTTCGTTCCTTCCATTGTTCCTTCGACCTTCATAGTTCATTCCTTCGTGCGTCGTTGAGAGAGTCACTGGATGGATAAAATCCGAACTGTAACGAAATCGAAATCGTAATCGAACCTGGAAATTGGAATTTTGAACGAAATCGGTGAGTCTACGTTCCTTCATGCATCGTTCCTTCGACATTCGTAGTTCGATCCTTCCATTGTGCCTTCGACCTTCATAGTTCATTTCTTCGTGCATCGTTGAGAGAGTCACTGGATTGATGGGGAAATAGGTAGCGTTATGGACTTATGGATGGCCGGGATTACACAAACAACAGTAAGAACGTGGAGGAAGATGAACGAGATTGAATCAGTAGCGAGACAGATAGATCCGGTAGAGGAGATAAGCGATTGGAGACAAGCAACGCATTTTACCCTAGTTTTTTTAATCAAAGAGGGGATTAAAAAGTCCAAATCTGGTTTTCTAATTCAAGCGGGAATCAGAAGCGGGATACAAAATTTAGAAATTGTCGAAAGATACAGTGGCATACAAAAATAAGTGCCACTAAAAACCTATTATAGTGGCATAAAAAACAAAATGTCACTAAATGTTTGTGCCACTAAATGTAATGTTATTTGTAGTGTTCTATCTCATCTTGTTGATCTTTTATAAAACGTTTTGCCAACACAGTCTTGGGTTGGAGAATCTCATCCTATCCCAATTCCAATTCTAGTGGTAAAACAGATTCCACCAGCAAGACATGGAATACTAAGGGGCTGTTTGTTTTTTCTTAGAAGCTCTTTTTATCCACTTTTGTCTGCGAACGGGCAGACATTTTGCTTGCAGCTTGTTTGTTTTTTAGAAGACCGCAGACCTAAAAATGTCTGCGCGTCCTCTTCTAAGAAGAGAGGTGGCCCAGCCTCTTTTTGTGTCTTCTCACGTCTGCGCGTCGTTTTTTAGACCTAAGAAGATTACGACTTTTATTTCTCTCCTTCTCCCTCGTTCCTTTCTTCTCCAACGGTTCTTCTTCTGCAACAACTTCTTCTCTTCTCATGGTGGTAGTCGCTGGCCTTCTTAAGCTTCTCCTCGCCGTCATCGGTCGTCCCACAGCGCCGACTGCTCATCGGAATTTGTTCCACATCGTCGCCTGCATTCCAAACTGACGATGAAACATCTGTAACTCGTCTATTTGCCGATGAAGGTTAGCCTCATTAACCCTAAAATCGAAATCTGTTAAATCTTTGAAGTGATTTTCTGATTACTTTGAATCTGATTTTCAATCTTACGGTTTCTCTCCTTCTCTTCCCCTGCAACAGAAAACCTCGATCCCTTATCTTCTCCTTCTCTTCGCCGCCGATTGACCTTCACATTAGGTGCTTGATAAAATTTCTGAATGAATTTAAATTAATTTCATTTTGATTTGTTTGTTTTGCAGGGGAAGTGTCTTTGCGGAGGTTAAACAGACGAAGAGGATACATGAAGCAATTGGAAGATTACATTGCAAATGGTAAAACTGCTAAATTTTTTTGAGACATTCATGTTCTAAATGCCCGATACATGAAGCAATTGGAAGATCACATTGCAAATGGTAAAATTGCTATCTTTTTTTCCACAAAAGGGCAAAAGATCAGTGGCAAATGAAATTGCAAATGGTGATTTTGACGGTGATATGTATTGGGTTTACTTTGTTCAGTGATGTACAGATGTTTAGAAGATAATTTTGCATATGATAGGCATGTATCTAAAGAAAGAACTTCATCTATTTTTAAGAATTTTGTATTTACACAATACATGTAAACTGTAACAAACTTGAAAAAATATTTTAAATATAATAAAATATGTTTATATAAATTTAAATTACTTTAGCAGTTTGCAGACATTAAAAAACAAACAGTCTTTTTCTTGCAGACTGCAGACATTTGTCCACCTCTTCTTCTGCAGATGTGGTCCGCAGACTGCAGACCTTTTACCTCTTCAAAAACAAACAGCACCTAAGTGGATTTTAGAATGAAGTCACTGGTAACCGTAACATATATGCGACTGGTGCACTTTGTCTTCAATTTGAAAAGGACGAAAAAAATTTTCAGCGAGTTTCTGGTGAATCCTCCGAGAAACTGACATCTGTCGGTAAGGTTTGAGTTTCACGTACACCCATTCCCTTACCATAAAATGTACGTCCCGACGCTTCTTGTCGGCTGCGGTTTTCATGTGGTCTTGATTGCAAAGCTGTTTTAAAGCCTCATCACAATCCTGCAATTCTACAGCAACAGCTTGAACACGAACTTCACCCCGGACAATTTGTATGACACTTGAGAGGCTTGCGACCTTAAACAATCTCAAACGGGGACAAACTAGTAGAAGCATTGTAACGCCAAAACATGTTTATTATATAATTATAATAAAAGGGCAAAATGGTTATTTTACCTCAAAAGGGTAATTTGGTCTTTTGGACAGAAAAGGACTTGTTTTGTAATAATATTTTAAGTCTTGGACTTGAAATGTTATAATAAACTGAATTTGTGTCATAAATTATGTAAATGGTGGCAAGAGTTTAAGACTTAGAACTTCAAGGACCAAAAATGTAAATTTTGGAGGTATATAAGAAATGACTTGTGCAGATTTTAGGAGACCTACGGGGGTTTTCTCTTGAACGATTTCTGCAAGGATTGAAAGTTCTTGAAGGCTTGGAACTTGCAAAATTGGATTATAGCATTTACAAGGGTATAATTGGAAGTTTAGAGGTAAGTTTCCAAACTCTTGGCTAGTTGTTCTTGATGGGTTTTGTAGAACTCAAAAACTGCATTTGCAGTTATAATTGTATGGTTAAAATGGTTAGATACCTCCATTAAGTCATGCTAGTAAGATCTTAACTCAACAAAATGGAAGTAGGTTGTTATAATTGATGAATTTGAAGTTTTGGGTTGTTAGAAATAAGAACCCTAATTCTTCATATGATTGATTGAGTGGGTTTTGATGGTTAAAAACCTTGTTAAAATGTAAGGTTTTAGCCTAGGAACAAACCCCAAATGATTAAGAATAGAAATAAGGACTTAATGGGCCAAAACTGCAAGCTACAGTGCACAATTCGTGACTGGATAGGAGACCTGCACTGCCGCTAGGCGCGACGCGCCCCTCATCCAGGCGCGCCGCGCCCTAAGACAGGAACTTTGAAATGCTATCTTTTGTTTGACTTGTCCGATTTAGCTCAAACTTGAACCGTAGGCTCGTTATGGTCTGAAAAGTTTGGGAAAATTTTTATATTGAGTTTTCGACCCCTCGGGGGCACTGTAGATCGATCTGAATGCCTCGGTGAATAGTAAAATTCATATAAAGTTAGTAAACAGGAAGTTTATTAACTAGGCATTGTTTATAACAATATTGTATTGGACTCTATTGCATTAGAGTTAATTGAAATGGTTATTAACCTATAATCATTTTGATAATAAATGGAATTATAGGTACGGGACAAGATTCTACGGATCACATTGGAAAGCAAGGAACAACAAAAGCTAGTTGTAGCAATCCTTCAGGTGAGTAATCTCACTTATATCAAATGTGATATTTGATGGTTGGACTCTTATAACTTATAGTAGTTTTAGAGTTGAATATGATTTCTGGATTTTATATCCAATGGGTGCGGCCTATATGGCTATGATTTCTGGATTTTATATCTAATGGGTGCGGCCTTCGGGCTATGATTTTGGTGCGGCCTTCGGGCTATGATTTTGGTGCGGCCTTCGGGCTATGATATTCGGTGCAGCCTTTATGGCTATGATTACGGTGCGGTCAATGATGACCATGAATTGTGGGACAGAAATTGTTTAAGAGTTTAATTGTTGTTATTCTCTTGTATATGTGTATTTGATTGCTTGATTACTCATTGGGCTTTATAGCTCACAGTTTGTTGATATGTCCCTGCAGGTGAGCGTGACCCTGCTAAAGGAAAAGATAAAGTCCGTGACTGAGGACTTAATGTTGAAGTGACGACCCGGCTTAAGAATGTATAATATTTTATGTATTGTACTTCGTGATACTCTTGTACTCGCATTGCATTAACTGATACCCCTTACCTATGTTTTTATTTGTAAAATATTTGGTTTAAAAAAAAATGAAAATTTTTGGGGTGTTTTTGTTAATAAGTCGGGTGTTACAAGTTGGTATCAGAGCCGTGGTTTAAGTGAACTAGGTGTCTTAGATTAGATTCCTGGACTTAAACCTTGAGAGAAACACAGATAATGGACTGTTAGATATATATAAATTGTTATTATATATGTACTCTAACGGTTTACTGAAATTTTGAAGTATGAGAAATACACGAAGCAATCCTACTGGTGCGAATTCGCGTGGAACTGCAAGAAGTGGACCAGCTAGGTCACGCGGCTCTGTTGGGCGAAGAGCACCAGCGAGGGAACCGGTGGGACAAAATCCACCTGATATACGAGCTATTGTGGAAGAAGTGGTTAGGCAAATGATGCCTGCGTTAACAAATAACCCCAACCCGAGTGGCAATCCTAATCCGAGTGCCAATCCTAATCCTACTGAAGAGGCTGCAAAAAGCGTTCATGACAGGCAGCCGGAAGATGAAAGCCAGGGAGAAAGTCGTGCCCGGGTAGTAAAGGAAACTCAAGGTGGGGAAGCCTCGATAAGGAAAGTTGGGTGTACGTATAAAGCCTTCCTTGGTTGTAAACCAAAGGAATTCTCGGGGACAGATGATCCAGTCAAAGCTATGGAATGGATCATGCATATTGAGAAAGTGTTTCGAGTAAGCAAGTGTGCGGATGATGATAAAGTGGAATTTGCCATGAACCAACTTACAAGCGGTGCATTACATTGGTGGCAAACCTACTACAAATCACTGGATCTTGATTCATCCCAATCGATACATTGGGAGCAATTCAAGACAAAGTTTAATGAAGAATACTGCTCGGAAGTAGCTATTCAGAAGTTGGAGGATGAATTCCTGCATTTGGAACAGGGTTCCCTATCTGTTCAGGAATATACTCTTAGCTTTCTAGAGAAAGCTAGGTTTGCAGAACACCATGTCTACACCGAAAAGAGAAAGATCGACAAGTATGTCCGGGGGTTGACAACCCGAATTAGAGAGATTGTGCAACCGTTGAAACTAACTACTTTCCGGCAAGTGGTGGATCGAGCCACGGAAAGAGAAACAGAACTGAAGCGACAGGAAGATGAAAAGAAAGTTTTGGAAACGAAACGAAAGGCGGAAGACCAAGTTTGGACGCCTCAGAAAAAGTCGCAACAATCCGGGTCTAAGGGTAAAGGTCAAAGAGACGATAGAAAGTGGTGTGAAAAATGCAGAAAATGGCACTCCGGGAGTTGCCGAGTCAACACTACATCCACCAGTTGTCGAAATTGTGGAAAACCGGGACATGATGCTAACAACTGTCGGGCGGAACGTAGGTGTTTCCAATGTGGAGCTACGGATCATCTTCGCCTGAACTGTCCCGAGTTGAAATCTGGAACAATCAGTGATAGACCCAGGATAGATCAAGGCGGGAAGAAAGAAGAGCCAAAGAACAGGGGACGACCGGTGGCCTCGCGAGCTTTCCAGATGACTGTGGAGGAAGCCCGTGAGAAGACGGATGTGGTGACAGGTATCTTTACTCTTAATACCATACCTGTATATGTTATATTTGATCCAGGAGCAACACACTGTTTTGTATCGGAGTCCTTGCTGCCTCGCCTGAATGTACCGTTAACACCAATGGATGAAAGCTTAGAAGTGGCTATAGCGGACGGCAGATATGTTTGGGTTTCTGAACATCTGGAAGGTTGTCAGCTTAAAATCTACGGGACCGTTTTCCCTATAGATTTGAAGCCGATGACTACCAACGAATTTGGTGTAATTGTGGGTATGGATTGGTTGGCAACAAATTATGCTAACATGGATTGTAGAAATAAAAACATCACGGTATTATCACCGGAAGGAGAATGGATAAAGATTCAGGGTGAATGACCTCGGTTGAGAATGCCAGTTATCTCCTTTGCTCAAGCCCGAAGCTGTATTAGTAAAGGAGGCATGTCTTATTTGGCTTATGTAGCGGTGGCTAATCCAATTAAAGTGGGGGTAGCGAATGTGAATGTGGTAAACGAATTCCCAGATGTGTTTCCAGACGAACTTCCAGGGTTGCCACCAGATCGACAGGTTGAGTTCACGATTGAACTGATTCCGGGAGCTGCACCTGTTGCCCGAGCTCCATACCGTTTAGTACCTTCAGAGATGGTGGAACTGCGGAAGCAACTGGAAGAATTGCTAGACAGGGGTTTCATCAGACCGAGTACATCGCCTTGGGGAGCCCCTATTTTGTTTGTCAAGAAGAAAGATGGGTCAATGCGCATGTGTATTGACTATAGGGAATTAAACAAGATCACGGTGAAGAACAAGTACCCGCTACCCCGAATAGACGATTTGTTTGACCAGCTACAAGGCGCGTCCTACTTTTCCAAAATTGATCTGAGGTCAGGATACCACCAGTTGAAGATATGGGAGTCTGACGTTCCAAAGACAGCTTTTCGTACGAGATACGGTCATTATGAGTTTTTGGTCATGCCTTTTGGGTTAACCAATGCTCCAGCCGTATTCATGGATCTTATGAACCGGGTGTGTCGACCGTTCCTTGATACCTCGGTGATAGTGTTTATTGATGACATCTTGGTGTATTCGCGAAGCCAAGCCGAACATGAAGTGCACCTGCGACAAGTGTTGGAGTTGCTTCGTCGGGAGAAGTTGTATGCAAAATTCTCCAAGTGTGAATTTTGGCTAAGAGAAGTCCAATTTCTTGGCCATGTAATCAATGCCGAAGGAGTGAAAGTTGATCCAGCAAAGATTGAGGCCGTGATGAAGTGGGAACCGCCTAGAAGTCCCACTGAGGTACGAAGTTTTCTTGGTTTGGCAGGCTATTACAGAAGATTTGTCGAGAATTTGTCTTCGATAGCTGTCCCGTTGACCAAGTTGACCAAGAAAGGTGAAAAGTTCATGTGGACCGAGAAGCAACAAGAAGCATTTCAGAAGTTGAAACAAGCTTTATGTGAAGCACCGGTGTTAGTACTACCGCAAAGCGGAGAAGAATACGTGATCTACAGCGATGCTTCAAGAATTGGTCTTGGGTGTGTTCTAATGCAGAAAGGTCGAGTCATAGCCTATGCGTCCTGCCAATTAAAAGATGCTGAAAAGAAATATCCAGTTCATGACCTGGAATTAGCTGCGGTGGTCCTAGCATTGAAGTTGTGGAGGCACTATTTATACGGTGTAAAGTTTGTTATTTACACTGATCATAAGAGCCTGAAATACCTCTTCGATCAAAAAGAGCTTAATATGAGACAGCAAAGGTGGATGGACCTGTTGAAAGACTTTGATTGTGAAATTCAGTACCACCCTGGCAAGGCGAATGTGGTAGCAGATGCACTAAGCAGAAAAGAAGCTCCTTTAAAAATTACATCTGCGTGTATGGGTGTAGCAAGCCGCTTACCAGAATTTATTCGTTCAGCACAAGAAGAAGCGTGTAAGCCGGCGAATGTAAAAAGCGAAAGAATGGTTGGATATTTGAAGCATCTGGAAGAAAATGCTCAGAAATTGAAGACCTTCGGAGGTCGAATATGGGTTCCAAAACAAGGAGAAGCACGGAATTTACTTCTAGAAGATGCGCATTTCAGCTGATATGCAATTCATCCGGGCAGTACTAAAATGTATCGGACGTTAAAACCGATGTATTGGTGGCCTGGAATGAAGAGAGACATTGGAAGATATGTGGAAAGATGTTTGACATGTTTGCAAGTTAAGTCAAACCATCAGAAACCGTACGGGGACATACAGCCATTGCCGGTTCCAGAGAAGAAGTGGGACCATATTACCATGGATTTTGTAACGAAGTTGCCGCGGACACCGCGAGGATATGATTCTATATGGGTGATTGTTGATCGATTAACCAAATCGGCACAATTTATACCATATAAAGAAAAGTACAGAGTAGATCAACTGGCGAAAATCTACATTGATAAGGTGATTTGTCGGCACGGACTTCCAGCATCGATTGTGTCGGACCGAGACAACAGATTTACTTCCCATTTTTGGCAGAGCCTTCAAAAGCAACTGGGTACAAAAGTACTTATGAGTACCGCATATCACCCGCAGACCGATGGTCAGAGTGAAAGAACAATCCAGACTTTGGAAGACATGCTGAGAACTTGTGTCATTGACTTCGGTGGAAGCTGGGAAGATCATTTGCCTTTAGTGGAATTTGCGTACAATAACAGCTATCATTCCAGCATTCAGATGGCGCCGTATGAAGCCTTGTATGGAGCACCGTGCCGTACTCCGACCTGCTGGACTGAAGTTGGGGAAAAGCCGTTGGCTGGACCCGAAATTGTAGCACAGACTGAAGAAAAGATCAAATTGATACGCGAAAATTTGAAGGTAGCTCAGAATAGACAGAAACAGTATGCAGACAAACGGGTGAAACCGATAGAATTCCAAGTTGGAGATATGGTAATGCTCAAAGTATCCCCTTGGAAAGGCCTAATTCGTTTTGGGAAGAAAGGGAAGTTGAGTCCTCGTTTCATTGGACCTTTCCGTATATCCCAAAGGGTTGGAGCCGTGGCGTATCGATTGGAATTACCTGATGAACTTCATGGTATACATGATGTATTCCATGTGTCCCATTTGAGGAAAACGTTGTTTGATAAGTCTCAACATATACCTCTTGCTGAAATTGAGGTGGATGAAAAGTTGAGATACCCGGAACAACCTGAGCGGGTGCTAGACCGAAAGATAAGACAGCTGCGAAATAAGAAGATCAGCATGGTGAAAGTGCTTTGGCGTCATCACAAAGGTTCCGACATGACGTGGGAGACCGAAAGTGAAATGAGAGAAAAATATCCTCAACTCTTTGTATGATTTCGGGGACGAAATCTCTTAAAGGAGGGGAGAATTTGTAACGCCAAAACATGTTTATTATATAATTATAATAAAAAGGGCAAAATGGTCATTTTACCTCAAAAGGGTAATTTGGTCTTTTGGACAGAAAAGGACTTGTTTTGTAATAATATTTTAAGTCTTGGACTTGAAATGTTATAATAAACTGAATTTGTGTCATAAATTGTGTAAATGGTGGCAAGAGTTTAAGACTTAGAACTTCAAGGACCAAAAATGTAAATTTTGGAGGTATATAATAAATGACTTGTGCAGATTTTAGGAGACCTACGGGGGTTTTCTCTTGAACGATTTCTGCAAGGATTGAAAGTTCTTGAAGGCTTGAAACTTGCAAAATTGGATTATAGCATTTACAAGGGTATAATTGGAAGTTTAGAGGTAAGTTTCCAAACTCTTGGCTAGTTGTTCTTGATGGGTTTTGTAGAACTCAAAAACTGCATTTGCAGTTATAATTGTATGGTTAAAATGGTTAGATACCTCCATTAAGTCATGCTAGTAAGAGCTTAACTCAACAAAATGGAAGTAGGTTGTTATAATTGATGAATTTGAAGTTTTGGGTGGTTAGAAATAAGAACCCTAATTCTTCATATGATTGATTGAGTGGGTTTTGATGGTTAAAAACCTTGTTAAAATGTAAGGTTTTAGCCTAGGAACAAACCCCAAATAATTAAGAATAGAAATAAGGACTTAATGGGCAAAACTGCAAGCTACAGTGCACAATTCGCGACTGGATAGGAGACCTGCACTGCCGCTAGGCGCGGCGCGCCCCTCATCCAGGCGCGGCGCACCCTAAGATAGGAACTTTGAAATGCTATCTTTTGTTTGACTTGTCCGATTTAGCTCAAACTTGAACCGTAGGCTCGTTATGGTCTGAAAAGTTTGGGAAAATTTTTATATTGAGTTTTCGACCCCTCGGGGGCACTGTAGATCGATCCGAATGCCTCGGTGAATAGTAAAATTCATATAAAGTTAGTAAACGGGAAGTTTATTAACTAGGCATTGTTTATAACAATATTGTATTGGACTCTATTGCATTAGAGTTAATTGAAATGGTTATTAACCTATAATCAGTTTGATAATAAATGGAATTATAGGTACGGGACAAGATTCTACGGATCACATTGGAAAGCAAGGAACAACAAAAGCTAGTTGTAGCAATCATTCAGGTGAGTAATCTCACTTATATCAAATGTGATATTTGATGGTTGGACTCTTATAACTTATAGTAGTTTTAGAGTTGAATATGATTTCTGGATTTTATATCCAATGGGTGCGGCCTATATGGCTATCATTTCTGGATTTTATATCCAATGGGTGCGGCCTTCGGGCTATGATTTTGGTGCGGCCTTCGGGCTATGATTTTGGTGCGGCCTTCGGGCTATGATTTTGGTGCGGCCTTCGGGCTATGATATTCGGTGCAGCCTTTATGGCTATGATTACGGTGCGGTCAATGATGACCATGAATTGTGGGACAGAAATTGTTTAAGAGTTTAATTGTTGTTATTCTCTTGTATATGTGTATTTGATTGCTTGATTACTCATTGGGCTTTATAGCTCACAGTTTGTTGATATGTCCCTGCAGGTGAGCGTGACCCTGCTAAAGGAAAAGATAAAGTCCGTGACTGAGGACTTAATGTTGAAGTGACGACTCGGCTTAAGAATGTATAATATTTTATGTATTGTACTTCGTGATACTCTTGTACTCGCATTGTATTAACTGATACCCCTTACCTATGTTTTTATTTGTAAAATATTTGGTTTAAAAAAAAATGAAAATTTTTGGGGTGTTTTTGTTAATAAGTCGGGTGTTACAAGCATGAACTATTTTTTATTTTCATCATTTTTATTTAGAAAAAAAAATTAGCGTTTTTTTCACATTCTAATAGAATATTACACTTATAGTGTAATATTCTATTAGAATGTGTAACATTTCACTGAAATATTTTTTTTTACGTTTATTGAAATTTTTTGTATTTTTAAAATTTCTTTTTTGTTAAACAAACAAGCGAAAATAATGTGAATTTTTTTTTTTTGAAATTTCTCATTATTTTTGATTATTTTTGTTTTTTATTTTTAAGATAAATGCTAGGATTGTCTCTCCCCATCTCACAAAATGTTGACCAGGCCATCTCATTTGAACTTATATATATATATATATATATATATATATATATATATATATATATATATATATATATATATATATATAGTTAGGTTCTTTTGAGAACTTAAAAAATCCTGAGATCTCGATAACTATTTTTGGACGGTTAGATAAAAAAATTAATGATTGAAATAGAAAGATGGCAGTTTTGTAATTAATATTACTTTTAATGATAAATTTGACATTTTAAAAAAGAAAGGGATAATATGGGTATAGGAATCATATTAAACTGGAAACACCATAATTATAGAAAACCGTCTCTCTCTTTCTCTCTCATCCGATTTCTCTTTTCCCTCTTTCTTCTTCGTGAACTACTCCATTATCGGATCAATCTTGCCACACCCCATGGTTCTCTTCCCTTCCGATCAAGGGCGAATCACCGTCGTTTTTGCTAACAACTCCAGCGAACAAGCACAGATACCAGCCATGGACGTTTCTAAAACCCTAGATCAAAACCACCGCTATTTATGGCCACACCAGCGCCGCCGTCACCAATACCGCACCATCGACGCCGCCGCAACCAATACCGCCTTCACGAACCCTCATTCCCTTGTATCTCTTTATAACTCACAGTTCAATCCTTTCCGATCGTCAATCGTCAGTTCATCACGGTCACTGTCGAGGGGAGTTTTCTGATCAACGTCGCCTTCTTCAACATTAGTTCGTGAAGGTAACTATCGATTCAGTAATTTTTCTTTATTTCTTCTACTTAAGTAAACTTCTTAGTACAATATCATTCCTTATCGGAACCCTGTGGTTACATCTGTGATATGTACAATAGCAATTTTTGAAAATTTTCTTTGACTTTAGTTGTACCTAATTTTTGAAACTGTGTGGTTGAATTTGTACACCATCATCTTGATAGAGAGAGGAATGTCGGACGTGAGGGACTTCCGGTCACACTCTCCGCCTACCAGAGAATGCAGTTACTCCCGGAGTGCGATAGAAAAAGTGACCTAGACAGAGAGAGAAGCTGACGGTGGGGGAAGCGCTCAGATCCACAGTGTTTTTCGTGTGTTGGTTGGGTTACGATAAGCGAATAGTCTCGAGGTGTACCCCATCGGATTGGTGATGTAATAACCTGGTAGTGGGGCAGGTGCTTGGATGTAAAAACTTTTGGTTTTGAAACTTCCGATATCAGGTATATGATTTTAATTTCATCTGAATATGGATTGAAATTTATTTTTTCGTGCCGTCTTCTGATTCAATCTTTGTTTTGTGGATACTTGGTAAACCAAACTTTCATTTTTTTATACCAGAGTTTGGTGTCTATATTTTACTGTCATCTTTTTATTTTAAGTTACGCTATTTGGTCTTACCTAAGAATGAAATTTCATTTAAATATTATGAAACGCGGAAGGTTTATTTATATGATGATAATGGTGATCGTGTATATGTGATGGAAACACAGGGCAAGTAGGAGAATACAAGTTTCTTAGAGGGTTTACAAATTCCGTTGGAATATTTACAACCGGCAAAGCACCGATAATTGAGGTACAAATTCCGTTTCACATTGTTCTTGTATTTGTGTTTCAATATATTCATATTTTAATAACAAACTAAACTTTGTTTTATTTCCATTTCACATCATATTCTAGAATATTAATTTGTCAATTTTGAAGTTTAATGTGTGGTTGATCAGAATCCAGCAAAAATAATTAATATGAGAAGCAATATTAATTATTATCATGTGCAAAAATAATTAATATGATCAACGTGAGATTTAAGCAATATGCATGTGTATCACCATGACTTGAATATTGGATTTGGTACCTAGGAAATTGATATCTCGTTTCCAAAGAATGAAGGGTCGGTTCATATTTGGATGGGTGATGAAGATAATATTGTGTATTTCTATTTCCATATGTGTATATATGCATATATGTATATGTATATGCTCATATTACTTTGTAGTTGATATTGCATATGCATGCATATGTGCATACACGTATATGTGTGTGTGTGCATATAAGTGCATAGGTTCACATATTTTATAAGGTATGTGGAGATATGTATACATACATGTGTGCGTATGTGCTTAAATGCATATGTGCAAATGTATATATGTGCATAAATAGACATGCACATGTGTATAAATGCATATGTGCATTGTGCATATATGTCGATTTGTTTATATCTATTTTTGTGCATATGTTTGTTAAAATGTGAATACATGTGAATAAATGTATGTGCACATATGCATATATGCCTATGTGTGTATACACATGTATGCATAAATTTATATATTTTCACAAGTATATGCCACCGCAGCGAAGGTTTGTAGACATGTGCATAAATGCATATGTGCATATGTGCATAAATGCATTTGTGCATATGTGTAAAAGCGTGTGTGTATATATGTTTCTATGCGTATAAATACGTATGTGCACATATGCATATATGCGTATATATGCAAAAAGTAGATGTGTATGCGTATATGCATGTATGTATTTATTTTAATGTTTTTGAATATACATGTATACTAATTTTTATTAATGAATTTTCGTTGTATTTTTTATATGTTTTGTATATGTGCACATATATGTGCATATGTATATATGCCTGTGTATATGTGCACATGCATACATATATGTGCATATGTGTATATGCATGTGTATATGTGCACATATGTGCATATGTACGTTCAAATGTAAGTATATATGCAAAAATGTATATGCATATGTGTATTAAACGTATGTGCACATATGCATATGTATATCAATTTGTTCATGTATAAATGTATGCATATTTGCATATATACATAAATAGATGTGCATTTGTTCATATGCGTATATGCATGTATGTATTTATTTTAATGTTTTCTAATATACATGTATATTAATTTTTATTAATGTTATTGCAGATTTTGGAGAATTTATCGAGCAAATTGAAGAAATGAACATTGAAAATTTGAGAAATGAAGATATCATGAAATTTCGTTGTATTTGTTATATTTATTGTATGTAACCTTAATTATCTCTAATAAATTTGTATGTATTATTCAAAACGGTTGTATATTGTTATACTTTTTAAATTCTATGTATGTATTGTTCAAAACAGTTGTATATTATTGTTTATAATAAAATGCGTTGTTCACTTTTTACATTTAGATATTAAAAATACGAATATGTATATATGAATTGTGAAAATATGCATATATGCATATGCGAGTATGCATATATACACATGCAAATACACTAATATGTTTTTTTAATTTCGAAAATTTGTTTTTTTTTTTTGTAAAAAAAATTTCAGAATTTTTATTTTTTTTCTAATTCTGGAAAAAATTATTTAAAAATAAAAACGAAAATCTTATAAAATTTTTACAAAAACAAAATTTTCATTTTTTTAAAAATTTCAAAATTCAAATCTAGTAGTCTTGATTTTAGGAGTTGTTAGTGTTGTTGCCTAAAATAAAAGAAAATCAACATTAAATGTGAATTGTAAAAAGACAATCGTACCCTTTTGTGATCTGACCAATCAGAGAGAGTTCTCAATATCTCATGGCTTTTTAGGTTCTCACAAGAACCCAACCCTATATATATATATATATATATATATATATATATATATATATATATATATATATATATATATATATATATATATATATATATATATATATATATATATATATATATAGAGTCCGGATCAAGAGAGAACCATTTTTTTCCGAGGAACCAAGGAACTTTTTGACTGAAATTTTTTTTTCAAAAAAAATTACATAATACACCCAATCGCTTATATTTAAGCCTTTTTGTAAAAAAAAATTTGAAAAAAATAATATATATACACGAAATGTGCATATATACACGAAATGTGCATATATGCACTTTTTCGCAAATGTGTATATGATCACGTTTCGTGCATATATGCACATTTCGTGTATATATATTATTTTTTTCAAATTTTTTTTTACAAAAGGGCTTAAATATAAGCGATTGGGTGTATTATGTAATTTTTTTTGAAAAAAAAATTTCAGTCAAAAAGTTCCTTGGTTCCTCGGAAAAAAATGGTTCTCATTTGAACTTTAGTCTATATATATATATATATATATATATATATATATATATATATATATATATATATATATATATATATATATATATATAGGTTCAATGCAGAACCAAATTATACGACCTAACCACAGAACCACGTAAGGATGGCCTATGTTCATTTATGAACATATGTTAAATGGCCCATGTTCATCTATGAACATGAAAATTACATATGTTCATAAATGAACATAGGTCATCTTTATGTGGTTCTGTGGTTAGGTCGTATAATTTGGTTCTACATTGAACATATATATATATATATATATATATATATATATATATATATATATATATATATATATATATATATATATATATATATATATATATATATATATATATATATATATATATATATATATATATATAATATTTATATTTATATATATACTAAAACTGATAATTATTATGTGACTGTGTGGACCAATCATAATTCAGGAAAAAAAATCAGTCAATTACTATTATGACCCTGTCCGGATTTAAATGATTTGTCTATATTTACTTACAAAGTTACACAATATTTATCAAGATAAATTTATATAGAGAGAGGGAGAGTAAAGTTCAATTGAGAACCTAAAAAAGCTTAGGAACCTAAGAACCGATTTTATGATAAGAAATCCCGTCTATTGCTGCCTTCTCTGCTATACGACCACTCACCTCATCGCCAGACGCTACCCATCGCAGTCGGCAACATTACCCATTGACATCTTCGCAGCCGACAACTACATCCATATCTTCTAGCCGGTGGATGCAGTTCACCAGCAACTCTGACTTCAACATCCCTTATTTTGTTGTTTGAAAACCTTAACATCGGTGACCATAAGCCGCCATCACAATTGTTTGCCTTTATGACCTCCTTCACGCATCTATACAACAGTCACCCCGACTTCTACGACAACCAAACATCCACCACCATTTTGTAGCCGTTTCTCCATCATCCACATTTTTTCAGACTATCGTATTTTCCATCAGTAGAGTGTCTTCCTTCGAGAGACATAAAGCGAAAAAAACATTCCAACCTTCGGTTTTACTTTCATATATACAGGTAGTGGTTTTCGTTTACATGTTCTATTATAAAATGAAATGTTTTCTTCATTTTTGTTCTTGAATCCATCATGTGGACAAAGGAAAGCAAGAGAAATATACTTTTATTGGTATGTTTCTTATTTGAGGGGATTTATTTTTTTGAGAGATTGAGGGGATTTACGTTTTGAATCTTGTTATGTTTTTTGTTCAATCAGATATGGAGAGAATGCACAAGAAGCTATGGCATTGGTTGTTTGGAAATGTCCATGAGGTATTTGTAATTGCATTTTTTCATGTAAGCATTGTTCTTGGTCTGAATATAGTTGCATATCTCGATTTTAAGTTATAATCCCCTTAAAACTAGCTTTAAATTCGATTTTCTGATTCATTCTTCATGGCCTACAGTGGAATCTTAAAATTTTCATATAAATGCATCAAATTGGATGAAAATTGTATTTGACTTTATGTTAAGATTAGTTGCAATTAGGTGGTCAGAAGCATGTGTGAATAGCAAAGGTTAACTTCACGTTTAAAATTAGCTCCAGTTTGGAATAAGTTTAGACTTTATGCTCTATATTATTTATTAAGCCTTTTAATTTAAAAATTATATTATGACCATATGCATTTTTTGTAGTTTTACAGGTTGAGATCAAACGAAGTCAAGTAAACAGAGACAATTCTTTCACTGTGGCAACACTTCCACCATAGCACTTCAATACTGATTACAAACACAAAAAACACGACCTTCAAGGTCCTTCTCACTCTCTCTATACTCTGCCTCTAACTTTGTGTGTGGGTTTTTTGTTTGAAATTGACTCTAAAACACCACTCTTGTGATTACATTATGAGAACAACCGGTTGTTGGTAATTGTATATTACCAATATGTATTTAAGTGTAATGGATTAATTTGTTGACCAATTGTGATCTTGACAAACATTAAACAAGTAAGGAAGGTGCGGAGTGCACACTTGTTTGAGTTTGATCAAGATTCAAAGTATATTGTCTTTAACGGGGGTACGGGAGCAGCGCCCTTGGTAGCGGGGTCCAAGGCGTGGCAACCCCTGGCAAGGTCCAAGGGGTAGAGCCCCTGGCTGGGGTCGAGCTGTGAGGGATTACACGACCCATGTGGAATCACACGACCCGTGTGAGTGCCAAAGTAGTTTGCACCCAAGAAATTACACGACCCGTGTATATCTACACGGCCCGTGTGCGGGACAAATCAGTATGAATATGAAACATCACATGACCCGTGTGACACACCCAGTGACAGTTATTTGACAGGTTTTATGTTAAGGTCTGTATCAAATAATCATTTCATTCCAATAGAATGCTATAACAAACACATTTTACCACATAAACCATTTTTTCCCTTAAACATACACATTATTTTGAGAATGGAAACCATTTTCTAGCATAATCAAGGTAGACGAATGTATGCGTATTCTTGTAGAATGGATACATTATTTTTCTTAGTTTTACTTTTTCTTTTACAACTTCTTTTCCCTTCTTCTTTGACTTCTTCTTTTTGGTACTCATGACATTGATTACTTCTTTGACTTCTTCTTTTGGGTACTCATGATGTTGATTACTTATTTGGCATCTGATTTTAGCTTCTAAACCTACAACGCTAATCAAATTTAAGAATCCTAAAAGCACCCAATTAAAAAGTTAGGTTAATTAAAACTTGAGCTACATTATAGAAAAACTAAAATCTATGACATTAAATTGAAGCATTTACACATTTAATTCTATTATTAAGGCTGGAGGGAGTGGTTAGCATGTGCTGAACATGCTAAACTTGCCACATCAGCTTAGCACATGTTAACCAAATTTGGTGGGAGTAGTCAGCATATGCTAACCATGCTAAAAGGTACAACTCTTATGCTAAAATGTACAAGTCATGTTGCTATAGCTTGTTGATGGCGAGCTCGTCTAATCTTCAGCGAGGGAGATGTCAGCGAGTGGTTTAGCGACTTGGGCGGTGTGGCTTAGCGAGGGATGGCGAGGGGTTTGGCGAGTGGTTCAGCGAACCCACTCCCCCCAGCCTAATAAAAGATGTAGATTCACCAATCAGTGGAACGTTCCTCGTGACTGTGTCGGTCGAAAAATGATACCAGAGAAAAACAAAGGTTGTAAATATATTTTTCTTGCAGCAAATCGCCTCTGAACCGGAAAGGGAAAAGAAATGTAATGTCGTTCCGGTTACCCTCGATTGCGTTTCTAGACACCGCCTTTCACGCCTTCATATCATTTTTCCGCACCGTTTAAAAATCAACATATGTATTCGTATGGAGGAGGAAGAGGAATCATGCTTTCGTCATCATTCATGTTAAATACAAAGATTCAAAACCTTATATATTGTTGCCGTTGATCGAGAAAGGTGAAGAAAAAAAATGGGAAGAGGAATCGTAAATCACCAGCACACACAAAAAGTTAATAGTGATCAACCCAAAAGGAAAAGGATAATATATATATTGTTGCCGTCGATCGAATATATATTTTTGTCGTCGATCGAAATTTTCCGGAACTTGAGAACAGAAAAAATGGGAAGAAGACGTAACAGATGATACAGTGAACTAGCGAAGCTCAATTTATTAAGTTTTGGTTGATTTGATTCCATAAATGTAGGCTTTTATTTAGGTTAATTCGTTTATTATTTTAGGATAGTAATTTAAATGAATGTAAAAATCTGAAATTACATTTTTCAGTTAATTGATCCAGAATTGCTTATACACTCATACAATAATTAGTCTGTACATATGAACCAACATCTATATATATATATATATATATATATATATATATATATATATATATATATATATATATATATATATATATATATATATATATATATATATATATATATATATATATATATATATATATATATATTTGGATTCGGTAATGGCTCAAAAAGGCTTTGGCTGGAAGTGGAGATTGTGGGTGAAGGAATGTCTGAAGTCAGGAACGTCTTCGGTTCTGGTTAATGGAAGTCCCTCGAAGGAATTTGTGCTTTTTCGTGGCCTCAGACAAGGGGATCCGATGGCCCCATTCCTCTTCACGCTGGTTGAGAAATGCTATGTGAATTCTATGGTGTTAAAAATGTTCTTAATCTTCTTAGGATTTTATTTTGCTTCCAAAAAACTGCAGGTCTTAAGGTTAATCTTGAGAAGAGCTCGCTGTTTGGTATAGGCGTTGAGAAATGCTATGTGAATTTTATGGTGTTAATCATTGGATGCAAGACGGATTCTATGCCTTCAGTATTTCTCGGACAGCCCATTGGCGCCAATATGGGCACTAAAAGACCTTGGAAACAGTTGATCGAGAGGTGTAAAAGCAAGCTTAATAAATGGAAATTGAAGTCTTTATCGTTTGGGGGCAGACACACGATTGTGAATAATGTTCTGGGTAGTTTAGGAACTTTTATCTTTTCGCTTCATAGAGCTCCTCAATGTGTCTTAAGAAAGATGGAAAGAATTAGGCGGGACTTCTTTTGGGGAGATGATAAAAGCAAGAAGAAGATTCCGTGGATTTCATGGGACAAAGTGATGACAAACAAGAAGCGGGGAGGAATTGGCATTGGTTCGTTAGAAGATCTCAACATTTCTCTTCTTTCTAAATGGTATTGGAGGTATAGGACGGAAGGAGGTGCTTTATGGGTTCAAATCCTTGACAGCATTCACGGTACTATGTCTGGAGAGGTAGACAATTACATTATTAAAAGCGGGAACACTTGGAGAAGAATTGTCCAGATGTGGAACCAATTGAAAGATAAAGACCTTGATCCTCGACAAATGATTAAGAAAGAAATCGGTAATGGCGAACATACTTCCTTTTGGTTCGATTGGTGGTTGGGGGAGAAGCCGCTTTATCTAGAATACCAAAGGCTTTTTAGTCTTGGGATAAACAAAGATGGTACGGTGAAAGAGTTGCTTGATGCCTCGTCAGGAATTTGGGAGTGGAGAAGGAAGGTCAGAGAAGGAAGAAGTAAAGTTGAGCTAGAGGACTTAATCGGGAAAATTTCCACTGTTAGCCTTAATAATAAAATAGATACCTGGTGTTGCCCGAATGGCCCAAAGAAAAACTTCACAGTGGCGTGGTTCAGGGATGTAGTTGTAAAAAAACAACAGGAGGTTTTAGGGAGAAATTGGTGGTGTAGTTGGGTTCCTAAAAGACATAATATCTTTGCTTGGAGGCTTATTAGAAAAAGAATTGCTGTAAAACTTGTGCTGAAAAAAATGAAAGTCAATGTAGATTCTTCAATCTGCGACGTATGCAAAGCTGAAGAGGAATCCGTCATGCATGCGTTTTTTATTTGCAGCAGAGCTAAAGGAATCTGGTCACTGATTCTTTCCTGGTGGGGTGTTTCTCTTAGTAGACTTTGGTCTGATGGTGTTAACTCTGCTGGGCCCAGTTCGATTGCTGATGGGATCGAGAGGTTTATCTCTTATGCTAAAAGCAACATGGAAAGGAAAGTCATGCTTGTCACTTCCATAGCTACGCTCACTAATATTTGGTTCCAAAGAAATGAGGCAACATTTCATAATCGTATAAGGCTGATGGGAGTGCCCATCACATGATCACATGTGATGGGTGCCACATTACCGCCACATCATCATCATACATCATCACATTATCATCACACCACATTAGAAATACCCATCACACCACATCATCTTTTCAAAATAAAAATAATTCAATAAGAATAAAAGTGCCAGGTTTCTATTGGCTCTTATATATGTGATGGGTAATTTAAAAGGAAAAAAGAAAAAGAAAAAAAGCTAATTGGTTGTGATCAACCGTGATCACCATCACCTTCCATCACTATCACGCCCATCACACCACACCCGGGGTGGTGTTCACGGTGTGATGGGGAGCTGACTAGGCCATCACTAAAGCTCCGTGATATGTATTCCATATCGTCTAAGGAGAGCTGAATATATCTTTGGGTTGATCCAAAAAGAGGCTTTTTTGTGGCTTGATAGTAGGGCCAATAAATTGGAGTTAGATAGGAGTCTTTGGTTAGTTAAGCCCAATGTAGCTTTTAAAACTCTCTAATTTCGCTGGCTTCCCCAATTTCTTGCTGGGGTTGCTTCAGCTGTCTTTTTATAAAGGTGTCTTTCAAAAAAAAAAAAAAAAAAAAAAAAAAAAAAATATATATATATATATATATATATATATATATATATATATATATATATATATATATATATATATATATATATATATATATATATATATATATATATATATATATATAAACATATACTCTCTCCATCCCAAAATGATAGTCCATGTTTCCTTTTTAGTTTGTCCCAAAATGTTAGTCCACTTCTAAATATAAATGACATCTTTACCAAAATACCCCTAACTGTAATTGTAACATCCAACACATCTAGTGCCGACATTAAATGCAAAGAAAGGGTAAAACAGTCATTTTGCGGGAAAAAGTAAGATGCATTTAATGTTTTCTTAATCTGTGTGTTTTTTGTCTGTGGACTATCATTTTGGGACGGAGGGAGTATATATATATATATATATATATATATATATATATATATATATATATATATATATATATATATATATA